>WOVY01003749.1:0-51071 GCA_013436015.1 Rhipicephalus annulatus | reverse complement strand
GCTAGAATTATGTTTACCTACAATTTGAAACAATAGTGCTTGAAGATACCAGAATTACGCCGACGTCAAGGTCGATACTAGACTTGGTGTTCCTATCAAATAAATTAAATGATTACAACGTGATGGTGCAAGATGGTATATCGGATCACAGGATGATCTGTCTTGATCTGCCTGTTCGAGCATTGAGACATGTGAAGAGCTATGTGCCATAAAAAGTTAAGACTATGCTAGGCTGACGATACATCGATTCTTGACTATTTGGAGATCCAATTGGATAATTTCGAGAGCATCTCGGGTTTAAAATCAGTAGAAGAGCTATAACAAGAATTCAAATGTATTATATGTTACTGCATAGCCAAATATGTTCCATCACGCGTTAAAAAAACGAAACAGAGAAGTCCTTGGATCACCCGAGATATAATTCATATGAAGAGGAAACTTAAGAGACTGCGTAAGGGGAGCACGTCGCCAGTGGTTCTGAGAAATTTAAAAACTGAACTCAGGCGTACCTTGGCTACATCTAAACAAACATTTTTTGAAAAAAACCTCAGTGAGTTCCTCAGGTCTTCACCTCAGAAATTTTGGCGGTATTTTAGCGACAGGAAGAAACAACTGATGAAATTCATGTTGGTAGTAACATTATAAGAAAAAAAGATGAGATAGCAAACCATTTCAACAACTTTTTCAGTCTGTATTTAACCCACCGGAAACTACAGCGAGTACGGAAGAAGCCTTAAGAATTCTTCCCACTGTCCCAATGGAAACACTCGAAATAGCTAGGGAAGGCGTATTTCAACAACTACTCAATTAGACACGAAAAAATCTAGCGGTCCCGACGGTATACCAACTGTATTCCTCAAGCGATATGCAGAATGGATGTCGCATTATCTGACTATCATCTTTCAAAAAACATATACAACGCACTCACTGCCACAAGATTGGCGCACCGCATTCGTCATTCCTGTATTTAAAGGAGGCAACCGAAAACAGGCTACAAATTACCGTCCAGTGTCACTTACTTCAGTTACCTGCAAACTGTTCGAACATATAATAGCAAAACATATACTCAGGTTCCTAGATCAGAACACTTTGCTGTATCCTTATCAACATGGCTTCAGGACCGAGTTATCAACCGTGACACAGTTAATAGAAACAATCCATGATTTTGCGGCTGCTGTAGATATAAGACAACAGGTTGATGTGGTTTGCGTGGATTTTGCGAAGGCGTTCGATAAAGTACCTCATGTCCAATTAATCTTCAAATTACGTAATGCAGGAATAAATGAACTCGTAATAAAATGGATTGAAGCATAATTAACAAACCGTACGCAGGTAGTAAAACTGGATGGCCATGTATCAGATCCTTTAGCTGTACTTTCAGGGGTGCCCCAAGGCTCAGTATTGGGACCACTATTGTTTCTCCTCTATATCAATGACATCAGTAGTGTGGCGGCAGAAGAGGGTGTCCAAGTTAAACTTTTTGCAGACGACTGCCTAATCTACGCCACAATTACCAAGTTAGATGACCAATTGAAAGTTCAGAATTGTTTGAAAAAGTTAGATAATTGGTGTAGGAAATGGAAAATGTCAATAAATTATTCTAAATCTACATATACACACATCAGTAAAAGGAAAACTATCCATTCCTTTCCGTACAGCATTGGTGGACACTTGTTGGTGCATGCGCAACAGTTCAAGTATCTCGGGGTAACAATTACGCGAAAATTGTCATGGACTGAACATATAGATAACGTTTGCACGATAGCCTATCAAAAGTTGTACATATTGAGGAAAAAACTGGAACATGCATCGCGTGACGTAAAACATATTGCATACACCACCTTCATTAGGACGATACTAGAATACTCAGCCGTTGTTTGGAGTCCCATCAAGCGACCCTTAAGAAGAAGCTGGAAAGAATACAAAGACTGGCGGCGCGTTTTATTTGTTCAACATACCGAAGAAAGGAATCGGTCACGCTGATGTTACAGAGATGCAACTTAGATACTCTTGAACTACGGAGAAAAAAATATAGGCTGAAGGTATTCTTCCAAATAATTCACGATCAACTTAAGATTGATAAGTTCAAATATTTACACCCCCCAGGCAAAATAAATCCCCGAACTAACCACGATTGCGTCATAAAACCATACCAAACAAATACTGACATGTTTCGATATTCTTTCCTCCCGGATGTCGTAGAAATGTGGAACAAACTACCAAACGCAATTGTTGTTTTAAACAATGTCACCGACTTCGAAAATGCTGTAGAGGCACACTTACGAGATTGTTGAGTTTGATGTAAGCGACCTCATGTCCATTATTTTGGAATATGTCAGTGAATTTTGAATTGTTATTTTGAATTCTGAATTGTTATTTAATGAAATACCTGTTTTCATTGTGAAGTGCCGAGTGTTATGCAACTTTATGTACCTTGTACATTTTTTATGTATGTAATTGTATTGTCCTCTCTGTTATGACCCTCTTGGAGGGTTGACAGTATTATTAAATAAATAAAAATAAATAAATATATATATATATATATATATTTTCTACCTACTCAGGAGCCGTTTCCATATATTAATGGAAACGGCTCCTGAAGTAGGTAGAGCATATTTTCCTCAAAATTTGCACAGCCTGCAGTTCATAAGAAAATGAGTAAAGTCTCTTGACGTGGCACTTTGTGCGACTGAAATGTGCGCTCAGTACGTATTTTGAGGCACGCAGAAATACCCAGATGCTGTAAGAGTGTTTTTGTTGTTGTTTAAACAACCATCGTGACTCGAGTGTGAGATAAACACGGAATAAAAAAAGAGACAGGCAACAAGAACACGTTGCTACAACGTAGTCCACAATAGTAAACTATAGAATTAAAATATATATATATTGCATAACGCCGTGTTCGCTTTCACTCAAGCGAACATCCATAGCGTTTGGAAACGTATGCTGTATGCGATAGACGACAACATATTTCGCTGGCCACCAGGCTTTCTGTCCCCTCTGGCAGGAGATATATATATATATATATATATATATATATGTATATATAGGTTTATTTGCAGTTTACAGAAAGGCAGCGAGGTCGGCCTGAGCGATAGCTTGGCAGGATTTTAGTGGAGTTCACAGGGCAAGTGTTTCGATGTGAGAGCAGATATTGAAATGTTCAACGGGGCATGTTTCTGGCGATTCGCAAAAGCTCCCACCGGCTGAGCAATACGAGTTCCAACTAGGCCGAATGACATGTTTGAAAGATAACACGCACATGCGGGGAGCTTTACCGTGTAAGGAAGATATTCGGTGGAGAAGGGAGATAGGGAGAGCAGTGACGACCAAGATAATAATACCACCTACATAAGCCTGCTTTGATTATGATATCATGAAAAAGCTGGTGTTGAGGTCTATTGTAAGGCTGTGATCATAAATATTGCATTATGTGAGCTTGCGTGCGTTACTTGATAGTCAATGCTGCAGAAAATACCAGCATTTTAAGATTTCGTTGTTTTTTCACTCAAAGTGGTCTTGGTATTCACAGTGACACTGTACTGTACACTTAATGTAGGACTTCGTGGACGCGAAAGAAGTGCATAATTCCAAAATGTCCGCGATTCGGCTGTGAACGCTTTAGCTTAGCCTGCAATAGTAGACCACGATAGCGTAATCAGGCCTCTTGCGCATCGCCTTATTAACTGTCAGACTGCTTCGGTTTCCAGTGCCGTAAAGCCGTAAAGAAACCTCAACCATGCCGTAAAGAAACGAATTACTGTGCGCCTAACACTGACCACTTTGAATGTATTGAATGTCATATTGAATGTATGTACGACAGGTCAAGTTGTCCAGCACCCACTATGACATAATTATTGTTTGTGCGATTCAGCAATGGGCCCACTAAGGGTCCCTAAGGCAACGCGCTTCCGTAGGGCAACACGCAAACATTTGCTGTTGACTTCGTTGATGCTTTAAAATTTTAGGGCATAATTGAGAGGCACCCCATGCCTTCCGGATCAAGTATTTGTAGCGGCTGTGACCTTACACAGTCAGGCCGTGACGATACATGCTATGCTCTCCCGAAATCACACAGGGTATTATTTTGCCCACTCTTGCCTTGCGATGACCTCTGTTGATGCGAGCACGACAAACGAATTTCGGAGTAGCTGCGTGCATAGTCTCGATCATTTCCATCGCCAATTGAGTAAGCAATCATCATACGACCGGGGATACTGTGTAAAACACAGCGCCGGATAGTAATAACGACGTCAATACGAAAGCTCATACGGCACGCAAAGCGAAAACATTCCTGACGCGATCGCGGGTTCATTACGGCTGGAAATTGAGGGGAAGAGGACTGCAGCCACGCTATGCTCCTCCACTGGGACGGGGAAGAAATATATGGAAGCACAGTGTAGCCGGTGGTTGTGATCTTTTTTTTCTGTAGTGGTAGAAAAATTCAGTGAAAATGAACTATGCGCGTAAGCCAGATCATTGTGCATAACTTATCCTAACAAAGCGTTTCTGTGGCTTCGCAGTTGTAAACAGCGGGCGCAAGCACTTTGCATTACCATTTCATCGTTTTTTGGAGACCTGAGCTTTTCAAGCTTTTCGCTGCGTCACGTAGCGTGACCAAGAGTTGCCATTGTCATCAAGCGGTACGTGCTCGCTTTGTCCTCTTCAACTCCTGATTCGCTCCCACAACACATGCGCCGAGAGAAAGAGTGAGAGAGAGAGAACGCAAGAAGAAAGGCAGGCAGGTTAACCAGGGCGGAGCCCCGGTAGGCTACCCTACACTGGGGAAGGGGAGAGTGGGAAGGAAAGTTATATAAGTAACCCCACCCAAATCAACTTTCACATTTAACCACACATGATAAATACACTATAACTACAATTTAGAATGCACCGATTTTCTATTCATGGAATGCATGATGGGTGAGCCTGGTCCTTGACTAAAAGTTACGTAGCGACCATTCCCGAAACAAAACACTTCGTAACAAGTAGTCTCGGGGCTAAATATGCGCAATGTTGCCTAACTATATTCATGCGAATATGAATCCCGTAACATCATTCAACAGCCAGACAGGCGACAAAACATCACGTAAAATCACGAAACTGGTCACGATACAAAATGCCCCGCAACATTACGTATATATTCACGCGGCTAAAATCATGTAACACATATGCCCCGCCACGGTGGTTTATAGTGGCTAAGGTACTCGGCTGCTGAGCCGCAGGTCGCGTGATGGAATCCCGGCTGCGGCGGCTGCATTTCCAATGGAGGCGGAAATGCTGTACGCCCGTGTGCTCAGATATGGGTGCACGTTAAAGAACACCAGGTGGTCGAAATTTCCGGAGCCCTCCACTACGGCGTGTCTCATAATCGTATGGTGGTTTAGGGATGTTAAACCACACATATCAATCGAAATCACGTACCATCAAGCAAAAACTTATCGTGTGGCTAAAGATCTCATAATGCCCGCAAACAACTAGTGATGTCACGGAAATTACGTAGCAGCCACCCATATGACAAGTTCTCCTGAAAAATAACAAAATTTTACGCACCTAAAATACCGTAGCATAACATAAACGCAGTCGCGTGAAATGTTCGCGCCAAAAAGCACGAAACAACGAGCCGTGCGACTCAATCAAATAACATAACATAGCAGCTAGTTACAAGACTGAAATCACGTAACATCGCATGGCAACTAGTAACGCGACTGAAATCGCGTAACATCACAAAACAGCTAGTACAGTGATCCATATTGTAACGGCTCGTAAAACGGACGGAGACACTAAAGAACAGAAAAGGGCAGACAAGCGCAGGCTATTAACTTTAGATTTATTGCAAGAACGAGGCAATATAAAGGAGAGACCAAAAGCAAGAGAACGCAAAGGTGGAGAAAAGAAGGCAAGATAAACCGAAAAAAAAATAAAAGACACTGGCCGTATACACCATAGTTCTGCTGTCATAAAGAATTTTTATAACAACTTTCTACCAGGTAAGGAAACAGAGGGAACAATGACGCAAGAATCGGATTCCTTGTGAATGTGCGCAGCCTCAGTAAATTCACGCGCTATGATTCTTGTGTCGGAACAGCACAGAAGTGTCCCTAAAGAGTGGTGCGCGGCCACATTTCTTGCAGTGGATGGACAGATGAAGGCCAGAGTGACCTTTCAAAGAATTATATAGCTCTCGAAGTCTAACATATAAACAATGACCTCCAGATGGTCAAAAGATTCCCACGCGATTGATTGCTAAAGGTCTGCTAGAAGTTGATTAGGAAAATAAAGAAGAAGTCCTGGTGGTGGGTCCGACTTGGAAGGGAAGACGCAGAACATTTATGGTTTTACGCACCGCCAAAAAAAAAGGTTGCACCGAGATATGGAAATATGACGTCCAACCTGTTTGGCTTCCGTAAACACGATTGCAAGGCAACATCTGTGATACAGTATACATAATTATTAACATAACTAACAACGTATTTATCTTGCTGCAAATTTAGCTGATTCGCCAGATGTCTCTCTACTTCAGCAGATAAAGAGGAAAACTAGTTTTAGCAGAAATTACCGCTTGGACGTTATATTTCAATGCAACCAATTTTTGGGGGGTGGTGGGTAAAACCGTAAATGTTCTACGTCTTCCCTTCCAAAATGCAACCACCACCAGGACTTTTTATTTTCTTAATCAACTTCTAGCAGGGCTTTAACAATACATCGCGTAGAAATCTTTTGACCATCTGGTGTCCTTTAACGTGCATTGAATTCGTGCAGTACACGGGCTTCTATCATTTTGCCACTATCAAAATAGCTGCTGACTCACGACTTTCAGGTCAGCAGCCAAGCGCACTAGCCACTGAACCACCAAGGAGAACCACGAAAGCATTATTCCAACATGAAAAAAGAGAGACATTTATAAATGCAAAGGAAATGAGAATAATTCTGCCTAAAGAGGATGATAACCACTATTTACCACCATTTTTGAGACAAAATAGTGGTAAGTTTATTGAACCTTCCTACGTTCAAAACCAGGGACATAAGCATAATTTTTCTGGGGGTGAGACCCCTTGATTTAGGTAGGAACGAGGGGTCATTATTCGCTCTGTAAGCCATGCCGAAACAAAGTTTTGGACGGGGGGCAGGGAATCATGGTCCCAGTGTGCCACCCCCTGGCTACTCCACAGCTCAGAACTGCAAAGCTTAAGTTTGAGTCGCCAACGCAACTGTCAATAAGGGCGTCGTGTTTGAAACTGCTGTACTTCAATTGCAATAGGAAAAACATTATTGTTGCTCTTTTACTCTTTTACCGGTTAGCAGTGTCACGACAAACAATAATACGATGCTCTGAGCCAGCAGAACAACCTTTTGTAAAGCTCTTTGCTCTTCGACCGACCAACCCTCCTTTCGAAAAGTATGTGTGTTCGCCAACCGACTGACATGGCCATGTGTGCGTCGTCTTTCGCTGAGCGATGTCAAAAGTGCGTTCCTTCAAACGCTCTTACAACAACGTTCTGACGTCAGTGGAGCCCCCTTTACACACAGTAGCGCTTTCAGCGCCTAAACCTTGCGCGTGAACGTTTTTATCTAGCGACGTGGACAATGAGATCACAGTTGCGGGCCAAAATTCGAAGTAACATGCCTGAAGCAGTAGCAGGCTGCACTTCAAGAAGCTGTATGATCTTGACGCTTAGAAAGGTCATTCGAATGCTTCCGGTTATCTTAAAGCAGTATTGCAGAGATCCATGGTGGTAGCAAAACGATGGGACACCTGCTTGTTCACACGGTCATAGGCCTGTGTCCTTACGTAGTAGAGTAAACAGTGCGAAGGCGTATTCGTTTAGCTTCACTTGCTGCACAGGCACAGTGGTAAGGCCACTGCTGCCAAACGACAGCTTTTTTGTCCAATGTCACGCTTCTGTAGATTCGTCTTCACAAACTTGTATCTAGAGAGCTCACTGTTATTTCACAGCATGCCCTCACAGGCTTTTCAAAGGACGTTACTTTTAGAGTTGGGCAACGAAGTGTAAACATCCTGCTGAATGCTTCTTTAAATACAATATACTTTAGCTGGCTGGCTGGCTTACATCAATATTTGTTTAGATAATTGTGTTGTTGTGAGAAATGTCAGAGTTTTCACCTATACTTTGTCAGAATAAAAGCTTCGAACGTTCCTCTTTGTGCCCTCTATAAATGCGACTGTAATATCGGAAAGCCACAAATAAAACATTTTGCACTTGAGTGGCATGACTTGTGAACCGCCGAGCAAGGGCTAGTCTTGGTTTTGCACGATTCTTCTTTTTTCTGTTTTACAAATTAGTCTTACAAAGCACTAAGACATCTTAATAATTATTACTAACTAGATTGATTAATTAATACTGGGAGGTACTTAATAATTCCGTCATCTGAACGAAGCGAATGATGATAACTGGAGCGAATCTTCAATGCTTGTCTGGAACCCGTGAAGCATTCGCTCACACTTTATATAAAGGCTCTACTCATTGTTATAGGAGTGATCGTATAGACACTTACATGGATGGATGACGGATGGATGAAAAACTTTATTGGGGTCTTGAAGGATTCCACCTCCATTTTATATGGGTATGATCGTGGGTCGCTCCCACGTTGAGACGGCGAGGCCTAGCCTACAAATTGTTTATTATTTACATATTGATGCACCTATATAGACATATACACACAAGATGTAATCACCTCAATATTGATCAAATTATATGCAATGAATACGTAATCAATTTACAAGGCTCTGGGAAACTTTTTTTTTGGGGGGGGGTATATCACAATTTTGTGGTTGGTGAAGTAGGTAGTGAGGTTATGTTGAATGAGAGGTTGTAGTGTTGACACAAGGACTGGTCGTCGTGGGTGGTTGCGATGGCGTTGAAGTTGTTGTAAAACAACAAGCGATGGCATACCTTACAGCTGTGGCATAACGAGGGATCAGGAAAGTCGCGCTTGAAGCGTGCGTCGGCGCCACCGAACTCGGGTAGCAACCGCTTTCGGCGTTTGACCACTGCTCTCCCCGACCGGTCCGATTCGAGTTTTTCTGGCCGCCGCTCGCGTGTCACTTGTGTTTCGCGGGCTCTCACTTTAGAATAGAAAATCAGCTTGTCCTCGAGCCCGCTTAGTTTCGGCTGCGCGAGCCCTCGCCGCTGTCGCCGCCTCCGAATAGATGCCGGTGCTGGCTTGCGCTTGCTGCCTACGCTAGCGTCTTCTTTATGGCACGTGAGCTCTCCCCGCATAGTCTTAGCGGCGGACCCACATTGCAGCCGCGTTGAGAACTTTCCGTGATGCTGCATTTGCTTGTAAGGTGCTCATGATGACTCGCTGCGTGAAGATGTGCGCTCACTGAGCTTCCGGTGATAAGAAAGAAAGCGCGCCAAAAGCGCTCACGCTCACCTCGAGAAGCATTGGGCACGGCACGCCGAGGTACTTGCCCGGAGCAGAAGGAGGTTCGCCCCTAAAATACTCAGGTTGATTCATTACACCATGCCCTGGGCTGTGCGCTTAGGAATGTGATGTCTTAGATCGAAAAGGGTCTGCCTAGGTGGAACAGTGACTAGGGTGCCCGACTGCTGACTCAAAAGTCGTGGGTTTGATCCCGGCCATGGCAGTCGCATTTTCATGAAGGCGAAACGGCAGAGGCCCGTGTACTGTGCGATGTCATGCACGTTAAACAACATCAGATGGTCGAAATTTCTGGAGCCCTCCTGGACACGGCGTCGCTCATAATTGTTGTTTTTGGACTCAAAAGCCGAGATGTTATTATATTGATACAATTTGTTCGAGCACAGTGGAACGGAGCGTTGCAGGAACTACCAGAAGTAGTTCTGGGCCTTCTGTGCTTGTGTTGCGCCAGTAGAGAATTCCGTCATGAAGCGTGAACAGGCGAAGGGAAGGATCCGAGGTGTCAGAAGCTAGACGGCTATGATAGACCGCAAATTGGCATCACTGAGTTGTTACCAACGTATGTTCGTGAAATCAGAAATGGCGAAGACACAAGCATCAGAATCGTGTGCTGACAGGTCAGGGAGATTGACGGGATATTGAGATAGACAGTCGGCATTGTGGTGCATTCGGCCAGACGTGTAACTCGCGTCAAAGCTATATTCCTGTAGCATTAAAGCCCAACGACCCAGGCGTCCAGAAGGATCTTCGAGGGAGGACAACCAGCACAGGGCGTGGTGATCCTTGATGACCGAAAAGTGGCGGCGAAACAAGTATAGACGGAATTTTCGACTGCCCATACAAGAACGAGGCACTCACGCTCAGTGATGGAAAACTTTCACTTCGATGGGGAAAGGAGACGGCTTGCGTAGGCGATTACACGATTTTGACCCTGTTGCCGCTGGACGAGGACAGCGCCAATAGTGTCCGCTGGCGTCGGTGCGAACTTCAGTGGGCGCTGAAGGATCGAAATGACCTAAGATGGGCAGGGAAGTGAGCAACGCAATAAAGGCGAAATGAGTTGGCTTGCTGGGGACCCCAAAAAAATGGCGTGTCTCTTCAGTAGCTGTGTCAAAAGATGGGCAATGTCGGTGAAGTTGTGGACAAAACGGCGGAAATAGGAACAGAGGCCGACAAAGCTCCGTACATCTTTCGTGGAACATGGTGTGGGGAAATCTTTGATGACGTGAATTTTGCCGGGATCGGGTTGCACGCCTTTAGCACTGACAAGATGGCCTAGCACAGTGATTGTTTGGCTGCCGAAACGGCATTTGGAGGAGTTGAGCTGTAGGCCTGCTCATCTTAAAACTTCCAGAACAGCTGACAGACGGTTAAGGTGACTTTCGAATGACGGCGAGAATACAATGATGTCATCGAGATAACAGAGGCACGTTGACCATTTGTAACTTCGTAGCAGGTAGTCCATCATTCCCTCAAATGTAGAGGGAGCATTGAACAAGCCAAAGGGCATTACCTTAAACTGGAAAAGTCCATCCGGTGTAACAATTGCAGTCTTTTCACGGTCTAATTCATCGACGGAAATCTGCCAGTATCCTGAACACAGGTCGATAGAGGAGAAGTAGGCAGACCCGTGCAGGCAGTCAAGGGCATCGTGAATCCGTGGCAGTGGGTAGACGTCTTTGTGCGTGACGGTAGTCGACGCAGAAGCGCCAGCTGCCATCCTTATTTTTTACTACAATGACTGGTGAGGCCCATGGACTGCAAGATGGTTCAATGACGTCTTTTGTGAGCATTTTATCAACTTCACGTTGGATGACTTGTCGCTCTGCATGTGACACGCGATAAGGACGTCGTCGGATTGGGCTGGCGTCTCCAGTGTTGATCTTGCGAGTAACAACGGACGTCTTTCCTTAAGGGCTGTCGCCAAAGTCGAAGATGTCTCTGAAGGATGCCAAGATATGCCGGAGATCGGATAGAGGCCCGTGTACTGTTATAGAAGTGATCGTATATACACTTATACACTTAATCATGCACTTCATACATTTATACACTTTATCATTATGGCCCGAGGTCTGGCACGATCATCTTGTCAAAGTCGGCATAAGTGGAGCTCTGTGAAGAGGATGCAGTAGCAGGCAAAGGAGCGTCTGCAATGAATGCAGAAACAGAATGTTCACTAATGGAAGAGACGTTGGCTAGAGTCATGCCATCTGGAATAACTTGAGCGCACCAGCTGAAGTTCAGTATCGGTAGCGACGCCACATTATTCGTAATCGTCAACAGAGTATGAGGAAGGGAAACATTTTTGTCTAATAACACGTCCAAAATCGGTGGCAGCACATAATCGCCATCGGGTACCGGAGGAAAAGACCTCATGGGTACAGAGGTAACAGGTTGGGGCGCTTGGCGAACGTATTCGACAGAACACAAACGCTGTTGAGGTGTAGTTGGAGTCTCATAGCAATAAGGTAGGTCAAGCTGAAGTAAGCCTATTCCACAGTCAATTAAGGCAGAGTGCGTAGCAAAAAAGTCCATGCCCAGGATGAGATCATGAGAGCACTTCTCGAGCACGGCAAAAAGCACAGTACTGGAGCGGTCATCAACACTAACACTTGTGGAGCACATCCCAAGCACAGAAAAAGTTCCACCATCAGCGACTTGGATGAGCGGCGCTGTGGACGCTGCTAAAACCTTTTTTAAGACGGCGGCGAAGCTCCGAGTTCATCACCAAAATGTGGGACCCTGTGTCTACAAGGGCAACAACACATGCATCGTCTATTTTAACGTCTATGAGGTTGCGCCGTGTCGGCATAGTCAGAGGATTTGGCTGGTGAAGCGTCAATGCAGCAATATGATTAGATATAAAGGTACAGGAGAAGTGAAATGTCTTTGCCACAGTACGGTAAGTGAGAGCACCGCACCTACGTAAATTGAACTTACCGAGGAAGCGGGAAAGTTCAGTGCACCTGACCAGTGGCTGTAGGGATGACACTGTGACACACGGCGCTGTTGTTTCTGAGCACATGGATAGCGATAATAACAAACACATTTTATTTCTCAAAACATAGGTGGCCCAGGGAAAACATTCCAAAAGACAACTTTTCTTTAGGGTATAGCTGCTAAAATGATACACCTGCTAGCAACTCAAGTGCAAAAAAAATATGAACAAAGAATGAAATCCTGGGCATAGCAAAGTCTGCCGATAAGAAATGTCCAAGCGTTTACTTAAGATGCGCGCTTTCTTGTGGGTCAAAGACAAGATGGGTTCTTTCTGCTGGTCACGCCTGCTTTGAAAATTGGGACGTGCTTGGCAGTGTCGCAATCAACTTACTCGGCAACCTACAACAGAGCCGCGTGCCGCATTTTTGCTGCCGTGGCCACGGGTCACTTTGTGAATATCTTCTTCCGTTGTGACAACACTTACATACCCGCCGCCCCCAATTTACCATTATTTTGTTCCCGATGTATTTCCCTGCCATTCATGAGAATGATAAAAACGTCATGCTATACCACCTCCAGTTGCAAAGGCTGCGTCCAGTACTGAGTTTTTTTCACCATAAGTCAGCATGGTGAACATGCACGTTATCACGTGATCTATGTTGCATGCTCGTAAATTCAGTGCTACCTTAAAACTTAAACAACTCGTCTGGCTGCAATAGATTACAACCTTTCTTCAGCATGACAGAAAAGATGCATGCTCACAGTAACCAATTTCACAAAACACTACTTGAAATCATGGCCTGCACAAGCCTGACAGCATACATGTAATGCGTACATATAGACACGAAGAATTACGTTCTAACAAGAATGATTATCACAATAAAAAAGAACAATGACATGAACATTACAGGTATCCAATCGCGTAGTTTTGTTTCTTGACAACGGAAATAATCTTACGAGTGAAAACTTTCTAGCGAGAAGCGCTGATGACAAGGCGATTCATCAGGCAATCGACGAACGAGTACTTACGTAGATTTTCGCACAGAACGACGTTTCTTCAGGCATTGACGAAACCGTTTACCATCCTTCCTCGACAATGAGCGCTGTCGCACGAATACAGCAGAAGGCGGCGCTTATCCGACGTTTTAAATTACTTCACTTTAAGTAATCGAGACACTCGAGATGCAGAACGTTCACGGAACAGAAAGCGCAGCGAGCGGAGAATTCGGAGCACATGAATTCAGACTGCACATAGGGATGCCAATTACAGGAACATTTTAGGTGGGTGTGTCATTGCTAGCGGACAAACTTTACGTTGGCGTGCTTTGCTGAAACGGCTCGAGCTCTTTCCCCTCTCTCTTCTTTTTTTTTCAGAGCGGCGCTAGCAAAGAGGCATATTTTCTTATTCCAAAGGTTAAATGCACTTGTATTGTTTTTGCACAAGATATATCAAATTCTACCTTAATGAAACGATACCAATAACAGTGCTATTAGTCTTGTGTTTTTTTTTCAAAGTTGCTTTTTTTTAATTATAACTGCCTAGCCACCTCGTTACGCAGTTCCTGTAAACCATCAAGCAGACATCACTGACAGTTCGTTCTGAACCTGTTTTCGTGCCAAGCTTCGCGGCCATGTGAGCTGACTTTTAGTTGTATGAAGTTAAATTCATTACCGGACATACCACTTCCTTGTCGTCACTTTAGTGGTAACTTCCATCCCATTTTTTGTGCATAGACCGTTCTTGCATGTCCTTGAGCAGAGCCCTATTTAAAGCAATTTGTACGTGTATTAGGCCACCTTTTTTTCGAGAAGCCAATGGCACAAACGCTAAACATTTCGCGAAGCAACCAAGAGGGACGCGAAGATGGCTGTCGGAACAGGGGAAAAGAAACTAGCGATCTGCGTTTGTGAGAACAAACAGAATAACGTTTGTTGTAAAATGTAAATAAAAAGTCACAATTTTGCCACAAGGGTGAAACAGTGAATGCGAACTGACCGACTTACGTAGACGCTGTGCAATGATATATTGTACAGCGGCTCTCATAGCAACAAACTCTGCTGCCGAGACGTCATTGCATGCGACAACTTAAAAAGAATCATTATCACTGCTTCAGCTGAAACTGACTGGATAAGCTGCTGGATCAGACCAACCCATTAGCATATATATGTGTTACGTGTAGGTACGTTTCTTATAAAATTAGCAGTGTCGCTTGCTGGAGTGTTTTATTACTTGTGTTAATATATAGGGATAGCCAAAAGTACTTTTAAATTATATCGCGATACGATACAAGATACTCAGGCAACAAATATCCCAGGTACAGATACAAGATACTACAGCAATACTTGTATCTGATACAATACTTTGCAATTGTTGATTGATGATGATTGATATGTGGGGTTTAACGGCCCAAAACCACCATATAATTACGAGAGAAGCGGTAGTGGAGGGCTCCGGAAATTTCAACCACCTGGGGTTCTTTAACGTGCATCCAAATCTGAGCACACGGGCCTACAACATTTTCACCTCTATCGAAATGCAGCCGCCGCGGCCGGGACTTGATCCCACGTCCTATGGGTGAGCAGCCGAGTACCTTAGCCACTAGATCACCACGGTGGAGCTACTTTGCAATTGTATCCTAAGATACTTCCGTTGGGGAAATAATAGAAAAGAATGGTACTGTCAAAGTTAGAGTGGCCTTTAGAGAGCAAGAAGCCCTTTCCTGCATTTATGAGCGACTTCAGAAGAGGCTGATCTGCCATTGGCGGTGTAGTCGACTCAATCGCCAGCGTTAAAGAGGAAACAAGCCAACGCAGACTAGTGGCGGTGGTCTTCCTAACATCAAGGGTGCCTTTATACGAATACTGTGGCGCATTATACGACATTTGATGCACTATAGAAGATTTCGACAACAGTGGACGATTGTATGTTTGGATCGTTAGTTACCATAGGGACCGCACCATTTACATGACGACAAGTAACGGATACACCGGTCGATATGAAGTTTCTCGTAGTGTGCCCCAAGAGGTAGTTCGTAGCCCGATTCCATTAAACGCTCCAATCATCGCCCTAGTCGCAGAACTTCCAGCATGGTGAAGATCAGTGCATACGCTGATGACGTATGTATATGGGCATCTGGAACTACTCGTCCGCAATTGACTTGCTCGGCTACAACGTTCAGTGACGATCACAAGTAAATAGCTACGACACCAGAGGATCACTGTTTCAGTAGATAGACGCGCAGTGCTTGCTTCCACGTGCAAGCATATGTCACAATACCCAATATTTAGTAACGGGACAGCGATATCGGTGGTAACGCACCACAAGTTTCTTGGGGTTGTCATAAACAGATACATTGTGAACGAGACAGGTCACAGTTCTTGCATTTAAATTGAAGAGCTTGGTTCTCGTTCTTCACAACGTGGCAGGAGCAAGATGGGGCCTATCAGAATAATCGATACTTCAATTGTACAATGCTCTATTCGTGGGATACCTACGATACAGCATGCCGGCGCTCTGCAATATGAGGGGGGTTAGAAAAGAGGGGTAACGATTTAGAGCCCAGGGTACTCTACTATGGGAGAGCTTAAAGACGTCCCCAATCGTAGACTTTGTGGAGGTGAGAGACTGTAACCGTGAAGTTGTGCGAAGGCACTAGAGAGTGCTCAAGCTCAAAGCTTGTGAAGATGCTTGGGTCTACCACGCTGTACTTCAACAAATGGAACCATTGTAGAGGCGCGGGCTTGTCACATCAGTGTATACATGATCTGCGAGCTACTTAGAGTCCACCTTCGATTGTTAAACCGACACAGGAAGCACCCACTATCACCACTACCTGCCACTCACTCAAACTGCAGTTTCTCAAGAGTGATTTCATGGCATGAGAATATTCTACCATCAAGGTTTGCCCCGATGACTGCTGCCGCAGTGCCTCCATGTGCCCTGCCACAACAGCCTGTTAGTCTTACGATTCCTGGGATTACGAAGAAGTTTCTCTTTTTTTTGTAGCTCTTCGACAACTGACTCTACATCACATTTATACTATGATTCTCTGGAAGTGTACACCGTCGGGTCTACAATACTAGGCAACTAAGCCACAGCCTTTCTTATCCCAGACATGAACATCCCTTGACAATTCAAGGTACACCATAAAACTACATCAACTGCCGCAGAGCTTGTCGCTCTCCGGGTGGCAATAAGATTCCTTTCTGGCGAGCAACCTCGAGCCTGGACGATTTACTGTTATGCCAAACCCGCTTTGCAAACCATTTCTTCCGTCTTGGGGAATGTTTCATATTACATCTTGACGATAGAAATTGCAGAAATTATTGAGGTGGCTTCAACAATATCCATATTATTACTTTTCAGTAGATTCCCGTGCACTGCGACGTGATGAGAAACGATAAGGCAGATTCTGAAGCTACAAATGCCCTAAACACTGTCCCTGAAGTACGCAGTGTGTTTTCACGAGCTCATACAAACGCAGGTGAATGCACAAGGTCCGGTTGATTGGCAAATAACGGGTGAGGCCTTTGCCCAGCAGTTGGCGTAGACAGATCTATTCATGATCATGATGATGAAGTGTGAATCATCACTGGCCAAACTACCTATGGTGCAGAGGTGTCCAGTTTCTCCATTCATGGCGTCTAGAATGAAGCAGTCTGAAACCACTTTTCATCAAAAAAACACTTAAAATGAACATATTCTTTGTTTTTAGTGTATAAAATACTTCTACTGTCAGAGTGTCGCTTAGTTCAGAATAAACAATCTGAAACGTTCATAGTAAAAGGCATTCTTGGATAGTCCAAAACGGCGAATGTTATTGATACACATGTTCCTTTCCTCGGGGTACGGCTGAGCTGTTCACCGAGGAATGAAGCTTGGCCGGTGAAGAAAAAAGCGAAGCTTATTCTAACTGCATGTTTTTCGCATATTGTAAAGCGAATAATATTTTTGTTGTGTTTCATAGGGCCTTGAGAGCGTTTTACAATGTAACTGAATCAACAATGTCGGCGAGTTACTGGCAGAAAAACAAACAAAAAAAGGAACGAGAAAGTGTAATCTTAGGCAGCCATTAAGATTATGAAACTTTATAGGTTCGTATGAAAATGCATTGAATATAATATTAGGTGCACTGTTCAATCCAATCTATGCAAGACGCAGCAGAAATAGATGTACTTTATAACATTGATGCTACATTTAGATAAAGCTGTCACCATCATAATTATTTAGTAGGGGGAGAACTTATGAAACGGTAACGCTGACCTCGCTAAGCACCGGACAACTCAATATCACTGAATAGGCGGGAGATTCACCCGGTGCCGCGTGTTACGTTGTATCCTTGTATACGCCTTGATCCCGAGCACACATAGATAATGCAGAAGCAATATGAAAGGTTGTATCCAGCAGGGAGCACAAATATCAATATCGACTAGGCAGGCAATCTTGGTGTCGTACCCATGAAACACAATATATCTTTTTATGAACGGTATCACACGGCGAAAACGACAGAACGTTTAGAAAGACGCACGAATTCTGCGTAAAGTTTGGTGTTTGGTTAGATGAACCAACTTGTACACGCATCCGCTCAGCAAATATGTCTGCGCCATCAAGCTGGCACGTGCCTTGCTTGCCCTTGTTTGCTTCATATGGTCTTAACTTATACACATGTAAAAGCATGTGAAAGCAGAGTAACGCAGCCCAGATCCCTAATAGTGATTCTTGTTGTTATACACCTCGAAACCGCGAATTAATTATGAGGCATGCCGTTGTGGATGGTTCCGGAAATTTCCAACCACCTGGCCGCTTCCTTTGAAATGCGGCCGCCCAATCCGGCATTCGACCCTACAACTTTAGATTCAATTGTCGAGCCCTGTAGCTACTAGGCAATACAGTTTCAGGTTTTACGTCTCGAAATTGTGGCATTAATAAGAGGGACACCATAGTGAATCGCCTCGGAAATTTTGGCCTTCTGGTGTTCCCTAGCGTGTGATGCAATCACATGGTGCACAGGCCTCAAACACTTTGTGTCCATTGAATTGTGACCGCCGCCATCAGGATGAAACCCACAACCCTAACCGTAACCACTGTGGTGGACTAACTACTAGACAACCAAGGTGGATATGTAGTTTATTGTTCATTGATACTTTATGAGCATATTATACATGGGTGGAATTCATAGCTTCGGTAGCATCAATAAACTAACCTGAATACTTAGTTTCACGAGCTTGCAGAACCATTCGTATAAAAAAAAATCGCAGCATATCTTCGGAATGAATGATGATGGGTGAGGTGAAGCATCCGTCTGTCTGTCTGTCTGTCTGTCTGTCTGTCTGTCTGTCTGTCTGTCTGTCTGTCTGTCTGTCTGTCTGTCTGTCTGTCTGTCTGTCTGTCCATCCGTCCGTTCATCCGTCCGTCTGTCCGTTCGTCCATCCGTTCCTATCACACCAGAGCACGCATTCGGTGGACGGACGCTTCGCTCTACTTGTCATAATTTACTCCGTGGATATGCTGGCTACACACGACGGAAGGACGACTGACCATGTGATCTTCGCTCTTAATAATCATAGGAGAGAGAATGGCATTAGTTTCGTTGTGAAGCCTTTTCTGGCACCAGTGGCTACTCGAGCGTTTTTGAGGGTTGACGATGGTAGTATTGTATATTCCACCAAAACTATCAGAGGCCTCAACCGCTAGTGAAAGGGGGATTGCCGAAATTGAGAAAACAATCATGAATAAAGAATAGTGGTTCATAATTTACAATATGAAAAACGTCATGGTACTGAGAAAATTAATTCAATGATCGTTGACAGTACCTGTTGATTTATTCGACATCTCGCGGTACACACCATTATGGCTGTAGTGTTCACGTCAACTTCACTTTTGTTAGCACTCTTTTACGTTAAGAGTAAAATGACAAGCGTTTCTAGATATCAACAGCCCGAAAAGAAAGATGAAAAAGATAGTTTTAGCAAGAAAGTGAAACATGTGGAGCAGTAAGAATGTTTATTGCTGAGTCTGAAAGGATGGTTGTGTAGCTGTTGTTGAGTGACTTAAATGCACCTGCGTGTATCGCTCTCTCTCTCTCTATCTCATTTTTACACCAGAGCTGTGATGCTCATGCTCTCGTACAATTCCTGGTGTAGACAAGAAACTATCTTTATGCTGGCATGACCATGTCAAAGATAGCTGCATCTAGTTAGGCGAAGTTAATGATAGCCAAGATAATTAGGCCTCTTTGAGCAGCTTAAATCGTAATACTTCATTATAACCAAAATAATCAAGCCGGTTCAATAATCCTCATCATGCTGACCTGATATCCTGGTGTCCTCTGTCGGGCCATGCTCTATCAAATGAGTCAAACTAGGCGTAACTAACACTAATAAATGATGAAGGATAGCAATGGAATAATTATTCTGAATGAATAATTCAGCCTGGGGTCACGTAAGGTGGAAACTAATCCAAACCGTGCTTGTAATGAGGAAATGATGAGACTTAAGTTAAAGTATCCCAATCGATCAACTTGTTACAATTGTAACTTGCTACAATTACATATTTAAATATTTGGCATTGTGGTTGTAAAGTGACTTTTGGTCGAAACCGTTCGACAGTCAGCCCATCTTCATGATTTTAAATCTGATTACGCAAACATTGATGCAATGCACGCGTGCATGCCGTCGAGCCAGGTCCAGCCGAGCGATGATCACCTCTGCTCTTTTTCATTTTGACAGGAGTTTTCAGCGCTAAAAATTGCTGAAGAACAGAAGCCAAGGAGGGACAAACATGGCTATCTTTGTGTTGCGGCCTTCACAATGTGAGATTTCCTTTAGCACTTACATGCTCCTGCTAAAAACTTTTTAAATTGTACATCAACCAGCTGGCTCGCATCACCGTTCTTGTTTAGCTCTGCTCTGGTCTGTCCTAGCCTTGCATGACTCAATGCAAACTGCATCATTTTTTCTTGTTTTCTTACCCTACCCTCTCTTGTTGTACATTCCACCGAGGAAGGTAAAAATCTGGATACTTATTTTCTAGTTATTCTTTGTTCTTTTCGAATAATCTTAATCTCTCTCTCCTTCTCTCAACTTCAGTGGTGAAATGTTGAATAGATAGAACAGTTCCTTGGCAGCTAAAATAAAGCTTAAAGAACAATGATGTGGAGAGTTCTATACTAGTGGGGCATTATGCAATTTGGAGGGAGCTCTTGAGTAAGTGGCCTCACTGAAATGTCTAACTAGCGTTTGTTCGACGTTTACTAATCTGAGTAAAATGCATACATGCAAATTCTGAACATTTGGCCGACATGTTCGCGGGGTATCTCACCGGAAAACTGGCAACCAGGTTTGTTTCGAAAGTGTTGTAAGGATCTTTTGAAAAAACCGTTTCATCAAGTTTCTGGCCCTCGCTTTCTACCAACATTTTTTTTAATGATGCTGGAAGTACCAACAGACACGCATCAAGAGCTAGGGAAGACATATGGCTGCCCTGTTTACCTAAAACGCACACAGATTTTCCAAACATATACAGATTTATAAAATGCTGAGGGCATAATTGATCTCCGCTACGTGGATTCCCGATCTTCGCATATTCCGTAATTATCAGCGCCGCACTACTACAGAGGATGACCTTGTGGTGCAACACAGGCTAGGAAATCGAATAACGTGAAATAAGATCCACCTGCAATGCTTCTCAGGCACTCCCAATGCACTTCTCAGGCACGCACGCAATGGGAGCTGCAAAAGGGGGAGGGGCATTTGCAGACCACATGGCGTAAGCTCGAAGTGATTCCCGCAACGTTCGACATCCCACGAGGTTCTCCTCTCGGAAATCCGAACGAAACCGCACTGTCGAGTAATGTGGATCGATGGAATTTGTCGGCGCCGGTGTATGGCAGCGGAGGCTAAAACGCGAGCCTAGCGAGATTGAGATGCCGCAGACAGATGAGTCAGTGCACGGCTAAACTTGCCTGCGTCGCCTGGAGCGACACAATAATAGATGTGTAAAGAAAGTATGTGGCAAAAGTGAAAGCGAAACTGCCCCCTGTACGAGAGGAATAGTTCGGTGTGCCCGAAACTTTCTTTACAATCTCGACAGCTTTCAAATAAACGAGATTCTCACAAAGCGTATTAAGGAAGTTATATCGTACTCACCATCATGTTGTATTCAGACCACCCAGATTGAAACGGGAAATATTATGGGATTAAACAATGTACATAGTTCCAACGTCAGATTGTTCTGTTTATATCATAGTGGTCTGATTGCGACTTCAACATATGCATTGCAGCCTAACTTTTGTTTATAAGATTGTTATACAGAAAAAAAAATTGGCCCGTATCTGCATGTTACACTGCATATGTCGTCGAAAGACGATAGTCTTGCTTCTGGAGAGAGTGAACAAAACATTTATTTGATGTTCTACGCAAGAAAATCGGTGAATGGTAATCTGGAGGCGCAGCGTCAGAGTGCCTCAAACGTGCAGCGGAGGTGAACGAGCGCATCAAGTCACGTCACACATTAGACATGCACGCTATCCGGCAGTTATCTTGGAAAACGAAGCGCGCGGCGTGAGCACCGGTCTCGAAGGCGATAACGTGTAGAGCGCAAGGCGACGGGTAGGTTCCACCACTGTGTCGTCTCAGCACAGCGTTGGAAACACTTGCCTTTTCGTGCAAGCGTTACATTGTCAGCGCAGCACTGATAAACGCTATGGTTCTTAGAATTACTAGTATAAAACACACATACAGAATATTTACGTGTTGTTAAGGTGCCTCAGAAATGCGCAATAATTGCTTTTTATTTGGCAGTTGCAGATGTATGAACGCTGAACCTTGAGCAATATTGGTGGGTGCTGCGGATGGGGTCGGCCGCTTGGGGTAGCATTTGGTGCTGTTTGGGGTATCGTTAAGGGCGACCAAAAACAGACAGATATACAGACAGACTAACAGATAGACAGTCCAAAATGTTTGCATCGGAGGTCCTCAAGACAGGCTATCTTCTTAAAAAAAACGATGTCGCGTTTCAATCCACCAGTATTGCACATACTGTTATCACTGTGGAAAGCTGCCTGCTTTTATAGCAAAGAGTTCTATTCGATCCCTGCTGTTATTTCTATGCTTGCTTCTTAATTGATGAGTAGCTCATACACGCCAAAGAAATTGTAGAGCAAATGGATTCATACATCTCGTGATCTTCCCCTAATAAATTGGCAGCTTCCCTCGTTATCTCATCACTACTGCCCCGGAATACAGCGTGCTTTTGCTAAAAGGTGATACAGGCATACTCTCTGAAGCGCAATGTTAGATGGATCGCTTATTTAAATTTTGGTTTTATAGCTCGATTGGTTTTTTTGGCTGACGTTAGAGTTATAAGAGACAATAGTCTGTGCTTCTGCCACAGATGATGAAATAAAAAAAGGAAAAAAATACAGATGCTGTCTAAAGTGCTGTCACCTCGCCCACGTAAATATTGCAACTTGTCACAAGGGAATTTGAAAGCGTGCCTTGTATGTATACTTTTCATTCACCTGTTAAACTCTCTTGAGCTAAAATATTCTTCAGTTGTGGCTGTAGTTGTAAGATGTTCGAACATTGAAAAACACTACGTCATTGTATTGTATGTACGGTTGTGAATTTTAATATTGTGCTTGTCTAAAGTTTCCTAACGGCGTTGTTGAAGCTTTGTCAGGGTACAGGGCGCCCCATCATGTACTGGCGAAAAACGTACCTTGTCTGCTGTGCTTTAACGTTGTAGTGAAGTGTGATCTTGCACTGCGCACTCGTATCTTCAGGCCAACATTACGACACAAACGCATGCTATCTTGATAAAAAGCTGCACCTCTGACAGTGACTAAAAAACCCTACTAATATAAACACTTTTCGCGTCTTGCACATGCTGCACATGCGTTTTAATATTCTTGTTATTGGTCATTTTCCTTGAATTTACTTTTCGGACAAGCGACTTCGAAGTGCAGCCGCAGCTATATAATGGAGTCGGGCACGACTTGAAGACCCGACGACTGAGTGAACTTTTCAAAGCATCAGAGCTTCATTAAATAAAGAAGTCGTAATCAGTAGAAGACAGAGAGAAAGCGACAGTGTCAAGGAAAAAGGGATGGCTGTGAACAAGTAGGGCAAACTTGATATGCACACAACAGTAAGCAGTACTCGAGAAGGTATGTTTAAGGAAGTAAGGAGGCTGAAAGGTAAGAGAGTAGACATTAGCATAAAATAGAGCCTATACACACCATCCAACTTTTTGGTGGCTGGCGTCACCCCAGACCCGAGCCAATGACTGGGCTGGGGACAGTGTCGACACTCTCCCACGTCTCGCCTAATGTGGCTCAGCTGTCTCCGGGAAAAAGAGTATTCTAGGGTTGAGTCGACGCCAGCTTCTTGGACTTTTAAAAAGTCCGCCTGGTAGAGGCAACGCAGCCCTTTGGCCCCGGCTTTATGTAGATGCCCCCCTCCCTCCTTGGCTTACCTTATCAACCGAGGAAAAGCTGGGAGTCACCTTTCTTCCCCATTTTTCCTGTTTATATCTCTTTTTCTTTTTGCGGTCCTTTGCTCTCTTCTATTCACGATCACTTAATTAGTCTTGGTTATTCCATATCATGTTATGGCAGCGTTTTGCAGCTGGCGTTGTAATCGTTTGTCAAAAATCTCCAGCCACGCCCTCTTGTTCGGCTCATTGGTGGAAGGCTGGCATCGCTGCTGTAACAAGAGCGACCTGTTTTGCTACGTGTATCTTCTCCTAAACCTGATCGTAAGCTGAAACGATTACGTACCGATGCTATTTTATTAAAAGTTAGGGAAAACAGCTTCTTGGGGGAAGCGAGGAGGGAATGCTCACCATTATATGTCACGACCTGTGCTGATGTGCAGCGTCAGTGGGTAGCGCCGCACCAGCCACCACCACATGACTCAGCACAAGCCCTAGGCTGTGGCACCTGCACCCTAAGTGGCACCACTTCAGTTTTCTCCCCCAACTCATTAACAATTAAGGACTGGTGATTCCAGAGCCCTCGGGTCAAAAGGCCTCGTCTCTCGAGGCGAGGCGCGACATTCGAACCACCGGCCCTCACGTGCGGGTATCAAGTTCTGACGAGGAGATGATGGGTACTACTGCGCTACTTCTGGTGCCAAAAAGCCGGTGTATTTATTTAGACCACACAAAAAAGTAATAAGCTGATAAAGAGGTCGGACGATGGTTCTGTTTCTTGAAACATTCCATGTGAACACCCGACAAGTCATCAATGACACAGTGCACCATTTTATGATTAAAATAGAGGATCAAATATTACAGCAGAGAACACCCGAAGCCTCGAAACCTGGATCATATACATGAACTCCTCCACGAATCCAATCCGAAATTGCTATGACTAAGATGACACATCTACATTCTACGCACTACGTCAATCTCTAGAGGCACTTCGATGACGCTTTGGCGTCATCGTGTGGTGTAGCACTGTAGTAGACAGAAGTGTCGCATGTTCGCATTTAGGACCTAAAACATTCCTTGAGGCAGTGGCCATTTGAGCATTTCTTGATGAATAAATATATGTGCTGCACATACTCTTCATTTCTTTTTTTTGCTGTGGAGTTACACAATCGAAAATTTCGTTATATATTTCACCAATAATTGAACAATCTGTATACCCTATTTTGAATGAAGCGCTGACGCCGACAACGGAGAAAAGAGACATGCACAAGGAATGCGATACCCATCCGTGTTTGTTAAGTTTGACGTCCCAAACCATGATATGATTATGAGAGACGACACAATGAAGGGCTCCTGAAATTTTCGCCATCTGGTGTTCTTTAGCATTTCGCCTCCACTTAAATGCAACCGCTGCTGCCGGGATCGGAACCGTGTTGTTCTGGTCAGCAGCCCAGCACCGTAGCCTTTGATACACCGAGGTGGACCTATCGATATGTATTACGAAATGACCAGAGTATATGTACACCGCTCGCCGTTATGTATCGTCAATGCACAGTCATATTGAAGTAAAAGAGCTTCTTTCGTGAAAATCGAAAGTTGAAGGACGCTTGACCTTCGCCTCAAAAGTAGGATGCGACCTCGTTTTCACTCCGCACTCACATCACCTACTGTATCGGTACACTCGCTCCGTTTCTCTTTAGACACCTCCACCTCGTCATGAAAAGGAGCATCTGTGCACTAACATCTCCCGTTTTAATGCTTACTGCAACTATAGCTGCGAAGTGCCCGCTATGCTATAAATTTTTGCAAATCATGTAACTGGTATTCGATGACTCGTCCATGAGGTAACACAAAAACCACAGAGCTGTACGATTTGATGAAGGTTTTTATCATCATGATGATCAAAAATATGCCTGTTTTGTTTTTCTTGGGTGTGCGTTCACACCACTTCTACGTGGACTAGTGAACGTCTCGGTGCTTGACACGATTCTATGCTTCCGCCTCGCAACATCACATGAGTGAAGGAGACTCCTTAGAATACGTGATATTCGTAAAGGATTTTTGGTTGGGAGTTCCCTTCACAGAATCATATACAACCCTCAATGGATTGACTGACAGTGCGAAATGCGACGCCTGCGGCACCGAAGAAGACATCGACCATCTGCTATGCCGTTGCCCTCGATTTGCCTCTGAAAGACAGAAGCTTTCTGACGCATTGCGACAATTGGACGATTGGCCGCTCTCTATGCAGATGCTATATATACTGGAACTCCCTCTTCGTCTTCTGTCAGCTAAAAAGACAGTCAAAGCCATCTTGCGGTTTTCGAGTACTACAGGCCTATGTGAACACCTTGAACTTTTTTGTATTGCCACCGCTGCATACGCGTCAGCCCATTGACTGACAATTCACTTTTTTTGTCCTTTTCTCTTGTCTGTCCACCCTCTCCCTCTCATCTTTATACTCGCCCTTCCAATTCACGAAGCGTAGGGTAGCCAACCAGGCATGTGCCTAGTAAACCTTCCTGCCTTTCTCTTGTTGTTCTTGCCCTCCATAGAGAGTTTTTCGGGAGCAGGTTTGAGCAATGAAAGGACTTTTCAGTAAATTTCCTGCTCTAGACGCAGTAGGTCTGGGCTCAATTATCTCGCCAACCAAAGATATTTATTGATTGATTTGTTTTTTTGCATCAATCTTGAAGTTTCGCTCTTGGAAACGCCAACTTTTCACTCACAACTAACGACACGAGCGTCGTTCCCCATTTTTCTTTGAAACAAGCTTTTTAACGTTATCGTATTAAACTGGAATCCACGATAACCCATTTTTAGACTTTTACTTGACCGTAATCAAGGCAACTGATTTACTTGCATGTGACTGTGCTCTGGTGATCAGCGAATATTCCTGGCGTATACATACTGTGGTCCTATCAAAATAAACATTGTTGGAAGTAGTGCTTCATAAGAGTGCACGACAATTTCTCTTTTCCGTTTCTGTAGTCGTTCTTTACATTTCAAAATATGCTGAAGGAACACACTCAGAACAGGGGCCGACATGGCACATGTGCTTTGGGAATGTGCAAGAAACAACGAGAGGCCAAGAGAAACGATTACGCCAACTGAAGGACCTCTTCAGAGGGTCTTTGGGCCCTCGCCGAATCTTCGGCTTGCCTGATCATATGTAGCTGGTCCCGAATATTTGAGCTAAGCAGCCCGCTTTTCTACTTCTGTACGTTGACATATTTGATGCACTTCCAGAATCTGTCCATCTATCAATACATGCAGATGACATCTACATCTGGGCGTCAGGCGTAACACGCCTTCATTTGCGTGCCTGGCTTCAGAGAGCGGCTACAATAGCGACAAAGTACCTGGAAGAACGGGGACTAGAGCTGTCATCACAGAAATGCTCGCCTATGGCATTCACGCATAAGGCTATGAGCCCATATGTTATTAAAATCAACGGACACACGATGAACTATGTGAAGACCCACCGATTCCTCGGAGTCATAGTTGATCGCGACCTTACCTGGAGCCCTCACATCGCCCACATGAAAACTAAACTCACCATGATCACCCACGTACTGAGATTTCTTGCTGGAAAAACGTGGGGTGCATCGGTACGAGCAAGGCTCCAACAATACACTGTTCTGTTCCTCGGTTATATGCGATACAGCTTAGCCGTACTTTGCGGGATCCGAAGAACAAACTTGCGCGTCCTCCAGTCGATCCAAGCCCAAGCACTGAGAATATGCCTTGGTCTCCCGAGATGCGCGTCTAAAGCAGCGACAGTCATCATTGCGCGTGATTATCCAGTCAACGAATACATCCGCGTAGACGCTTTGAGAATGCACATAAGACATTTCACTCGGCTTCCATCTCATCACCTCGCCTCACGTCGAACTTCCAGGCCCCACTCAGCGTTCAGCGCAACTGTAGCTCAGCATTGCGCAGTGCTTCCACTGCACTTCACGCATGCAGCACAGCCGCCGATACCATTATGGTGCCTACACCCACTCAGAGCCCTTCTTACAATTCCTGGCATCCAAAATAAGAAAAAAGTCGTCGCATCTAGCCCTGAAACAGGCCACATTACTTTTCCTGCAAGAGAAGCACAACGGACGCATTCACATTTACACGGATGGCTCGGTGTCTTCAGTCAGCTCTGCAGGGGCAGTGGTTATTCCCGCGAGGCACATCACAATCAAATTCATGACATCACAATTGACGTCGTCGACAGCTGCAGAACTTGCGGCCATACATGCAGCTCTGGAGTTTATAGTGAAAGAACCTTCGGGAATTTGGTCTGTCTTCTCGGACTCGAAAGCATCTTTCAGCACTTCAATGTCTCATTTCACCCTTTCGCCATGGACCTAATGAACAGTTAGTAGCTGAAATAAGGCTTCTTCATCACCAAGCAATCGAAAACCAGCACAGAAGTGTGTATCAGTGGATACCAGGTCATTGCGGTATATATGGCAATGACCGCGCAGATGAGGCCGCTAGATCTGCACACGATGGTACCCAATACACAGCCATCCCGTTCTCAAGAACCGGCGCAGCTACAAGACTTCGTTCGCTTGCACGTGACCTCCCACTGGTACAGTGGAACTCAACAGACTTTACAAACGCGCGCCTGCATAACTTGGATCCCGATCTGCAGCTTCGTCTTCTCCCAAGGATATCTCGAGCTGAGGAGACACTTCTATGCCGCCTGTGGCTTGGAGTGGCCTTCACGAACGCATACTCTCATCTCATTGGGATGGCCAGCTCTCCTACATGCACTTAGTGCAGTTGCGAAGAAACCATAGCGCGCCTTCTGTGTGAGTGCACCCATTTCAACGCGCAAAGACAAGACCTCACTGCAGCTTTGGATTGACTAGACGATCGGCCTATGTCGGAACAAAAGATTCTGGGTCATTGGCCGAGCCCATCCTCAGCCCAGAAGGCTTTGAAAGCTTTGCTGAGCTTTTTGCGGACAACTGGCCTCAGAGACAGACTTTAGTGTCTTATACTCTTTGATGTTGCCTCTCCTCTGTCGCATTTTTTTTGTAACTTCTCTCTCTCTTCGCAACATTTCTTTTTAACATCTTTCATTCCCCTCACCCCTTTCCCAAGCACAGGGTAGCCAGCCGGTCTAAGAACTGGCTAACGTCCCTGTCTTTCCGCTTAAACTTTCTTCCTCCTCCTTCATATATTTGATGTTTGGCCGATTCATGAGAATGGGACAAGCCCAGATAATGTGTTTGAGGTTCACCCGCTGATTGCAGAGTTTACATTTATCTGCGTAGAGGACTGGTTAGCGATATAAGTAGTTGGGTTTGGGGAGATGCTTGTTTGTAACAGGCGCTATGCTGCCGCCTGCTGTTTATTTAATGAGGAATACAGCGAATGTAGTTCACATTTTTAACAGTGAGACTGTTCGATATATATTACCTCGCGAGTCCATCGTTTATTTATTGAGGAATACAGCGAATGTAGTTCAAATTTTTAGCAGTGAGACTGTCGATATATATTACCTCGCGAGTCAATCGTAGCAAACTATTATCATATTTCCGGGTATGTGTCACTGTGTGACCAACCAAAAAGTAATCACCATCACAAACGGGTGCTTGCCACAGAAATTCTCACAATACCACCACTCATCGCTTGTCCTTTAAACGTGAACACCGCGGCAGTTAGCCCAGCAAATGGCTGCCAAGCGACGGCGCTTAGTTTCTAACTCCGAATACACACAATGAAAGAACAGTGGGGAATGAGAACGGTCATGGCGGCTGCGAAAAGATACCAATGTGACGCTGATGGAAGACCTACAGCAACGACGACCAGCGTTTACATTGCATCTACGAGATGTGTTAATGCTAGGTTTGAGCATAAGTTCTTGTTTCCGAAGTTTCAACAACCACGTTGCGTGTGTAGCCTTTGGTGGTGTAACTCCAACCATTCTGCACTGAGCGTCAACGCAGAACAACCTAAAACCACGTAGCTAAAGATGGGACGCCTAGAATAAATCTAGAACCTGTATCAGCTAAGTAAAGCCTGAAAAAAACACTACAAGCAACCAGCTCAACCATCGGAACCATCTAGTTCTGATGTTTCAGGCCTTGTGCTGCATAGTGCAAGTTTTCCCAAATGTTTATGCGACACATTTGAAAAGCATGAGGATAAAAAAAAGGAGAAAGCATTCACGTCAATTCCTGGTTGTGGTTCAAATCTATCGTACGCGGATTTTTTTTTCGCTAATCAAATATCGGGGACAAGCTGCGTAACATCGCTGTTGTGTAAGCGCCCCAAGACCAGGAAGTAAACGGGCAAAACAGGAGTGGCGATCCACCACACGAAGAGTTGGAAAAAATTCAGCGTTTCCACGGAATGTGGAGGCATACATACATTACAGTTCTTCCCTGTTTTTTGCATCTTCTTCCGCGGCTGACTGCGTTCTACATCGCTTGAAAAACATTCTGGCTCTTTTGTATTTTCGCTTCGCATAAGCTTTTTTTTTCTTGCACTTCAAACTGCCGGAATTCACGCACAAGTGGCCTGTCACTTTTGGGAATTCTACTTCTTGTATATGTTGCAGCCGTGGGCAAAGCTTCTGCAGAATAAATACAGGAGTTCGAAGTGGATAATGAGAAAAGTTTCCGCACCGCTGCAGACACTCATATTTACACTTTTTTACTCGTCGTCTCAGATGTTTTACAGGCTGGAGAGGTTTAGAATCTGGCTCCATCTTTCGAGTTCGCTTTTTCTGCATCCGGATGCGTCATCTTTATATATACCCTTCGACTTCTTTCCTTCGCGCTTCTCGTTATTTTTGCTTTTCTTCTATATTCGACTTGCGCTATATATGGTCACATCATATGAACTGCAGTATGCACGAGGCGAAGATGTGGCGATGGCGTAGGGGTTAGAACATTCACCTCGCATGCAAAAGGTCTGTGGTTCAAATCCCGGTGCCGCGCAGTTCCCAACCGGATTAAAAAATAATAAAAAATCCCCGGTGGGATGGAACTGCATTAAGAAGCCTGGGGTGTTGCCTCACCGGTAATCACCGCCGGTAATGCACTCCCTCGCCAGAGAAGGATTGGCCACCCTGCTGCAGTATCTGGCCACTACCTTCCACATGCATACGTCAAATAACTCATGGCCGTCAGTCCCCAGCAGCTGCGAAGCTACTGTCCATGGCGACGGTCAGATCTGCAAAGCAGCAGAGGGTGCTAGGAATCTCTGGATACGGACAGGCCACCATTGGAACTTGAACTTAGCAACGTTTAACGTTAGAACGTTATCTAGTGAGGGAAGTCTAGCTGTATTATTCGAAGAGCTAGAAGGCATTAAATGGGATATAATAGGGCTGAGTGAGGTTAGGAGGACAGAGGAGGCCTATACTGTGCTACAGAATGGGCACGTCATTTGCTATCGGGGCTTGGCAGACAGAAGAGAACTGGGAGTAGGGTTCCTAATTCACAGAAACATAGCTGGCAACATAGAGGATTACTATAGCATTAATCAAAGGGTGGTAGGCATTGTAATTAAACTGAATAAAAGATACAAAATGAAGGTAGTACAGGCTTACGCGCCAACATCCAGCCATGATGACGCTTCATTTGAAAGCTTCTATGAAGACGTGGAATCGGCAATGAGAAAGGTGAAAACGCAGTACATTATACTGAGGGGAGACTTTAATGCAAAAGTAGGGAAGAAGCAGGCTGGAGACCAGGCGGTAGGAGAATATGGTATCGGTACTAAGAACCCCAGAGGAGAGCTACTAGTAGAATTCGCAGAACGCAATAATTTACGGATTTTGAATACCTACTATCGAAAACGAGGAAACCGCAAGGGGACATGGAGGAGCCCTAATGGCGAAAATAAGAACGAAACAGACTTTATAATGAGTGCACACCCTGGAATCGTGCAGGATGTGGAAGTGATTGCAAGGTACGATGCAGTGACCATAGAATGGTACGGTCTCGAATTGGCCTAGACTTGAAGAAGGAACGACAGAAACTGATACGCAAGAAGCCAATCAATCAGCTAGCACTGAGAGGGAAAGTACAGGAATTCAGAGTGTCGCTGCAGAACAGATACTCGGCTCTTAGTGAGGAAACCAACCTTAGCGTAGATACAATGAATGATAATCTGACGAGTATCATTACGGAGTGTGCAGTGGAAGTTGGAGGCAGGGTAGTTAGACAGGACACTGGCAAGCTTTCCCAGGAAACGAAGAACCTAATTAAGAAGCGTGAAATCATGAAAGTTTCAAGTACAACCGACAAAATAGAACTGGCAGAGCTTTCGAAGTTGATTATTAGGCGGAAGGTATGCGATGTAAGAAGGTATAACATGGAGAGAATAGAACACGCTCTGGAAAACGGAGGAAGCATCAAAGCAGTGAGGAAGAAATTTGGGATAGGCTAAAATCGGATGTATGCACTAAAGGACAAAGAAGGCAAAATAACTACCAATACAGATAGGATAGTTAAAATAGCGGAGGAGTTTTACAGAGATATGTACAGTAGCCGGGACAACCACGACCTTAATACCATAAGAACTAGCAGTAGCCCAGATGACACCCCACCATTAATGATAGAAGAAGTCAGAAAAGCTTTGGAGAGCATGCAAAGAGGCAAAGCTGCTGGTGAGGATCAGGTAACATCAGATATGCTGAAAGATGCAGGACCGATTGTGTTAGAAAAACTAGCCACCCTGTTTACGAGGTGTCTCCTGACGGGAAGAGTACCAGAGTCTTGGAAGAATGCTAACATCATCTTAATACATAAGAAAGGAGATGACAAGGACTTAAAGAATTACAGGCCGATCAGCTTGCTCTCTGTATGATACAAGCTATTTACAAAGGTAATTGCTAACAGAGTAAAGAAATCATTAGAATTGAATCAACCAAAGGAACAAGCAGGATTGCGAACAGACTACACAACAATCGACCACATTCATACTATGAATCAGGTAATAGAGAAATGCTCAGAATATAACCAACGGCTATACATAGCCTTCATAGATTACGAGAAGGCGTTTGATTCAGTAGAAATATCAGCCGTCATGCAGACACTGCGGAATGAGGGCGTCGATGAAGTACATATAAACATCCTGGAAAAAATGTACAGGGAATCAACTGCTACCAAAGTGCTTGATAAAAAAAGCAATAGAATACCAATCAAGAAGGGTGTAAGGCAGGGGGGACACTATCTCCCCAATGCTATTTACCACGTGCTTACAGGAGGTTTTCAGAAGCCTATAATGGGAACAGTTAGGGATAAGAGTTAATGGAGAGTACCTTAGTCTACACTTCACCGATGACATTGCATTGCTGAGTAACTCAGGGGACGAATTGCAACTGATGAATACGGAGTTAGACAAGGGTTAGCCAGGAGAGCAGAAAAGTGGGTCTTAAAATTAATCTTCAGAAAACGAAAGTAATGTACAACAACCTAGGAAGAGAGCAGCACTTCGAGATAGGTAATGGTGCACTTCAAGTTGTAAAAGACTATGTCTACTTAGGGCAGGTAATAACCGCGGAGCCGAACCACGAGATTGAAGTAACTAGAAGACTGAGAACGGGGTGGAGCACATTTGGCAAGCACTCTCAAATTAGGACAGGTAGATTACGACTATCTCTTAAGAGGAAGGTATATAACAGTTGTATGTTGCCGGTACTTAGCTACGGAGCAGAAACCTGGAGACTTTCAAAAAGGATCAGCCTAAATTGAGGACGACGCAGCGAGCACTGGAAGGAAAAATGGTAGGTGTAACCTTAAGGGACAAGAAGAGAGCAGAGTGAATTAGGGAACAAACGGGGGTTAAGGATATCATAGCTGAAATCAAGAAGAGAAAATGGACATGGGCCGGGCATGTAGCGCGTAGACAGGATAACCACTGGTCATTAAGGGTAACTGACTGGATTCCCAGAGAAGACAAGCGAGGTAGGGGGTGACAGATGGTTAGGTGGACAGATGAGATTAAGAAGTTTGCGGGTATAAATTGGCAGCAGCAAGCACAGGACCGGGCTAACTGGCGGAACATGGGAGAGGCCTTTGTCCTGCAGTGGACGTAGTCAGGCTGATGATGATGATGATGCACGAGGCGGTGTTTTCTGTATACAGCCAACACATCACAAAACTTAACGTTTCAAAGTATTTCTTTTTCCGGAACTACATTAAAAAATCAAGTATTTCAAGGCACCATTACCAGTACTTCTTTCTCTTCCAGGCAAAGTTCTCACACGGTTTCCAATTTCACAAATACTTCTTTCGCCTCTACCACTGAATTTCATTTGCTGAAAATTCTAAAAGAACACGCGAGATTCATTTCGATGCGCCACTTGAGTATGAGAAATTTTACCCAGGAAGTGCAAGTAGAGGGCTTAGCATATCTGTTTGAGTGCTATAATCTTGTTCATTTCCATCAAAAAATTAGTAAACAAATGTTCTCCTATATACGTACCCTGAATGCATTATTTTCGCACTTTCTTGATACGTTTCTTTCTTATTCAGTAAAACCTCGAGCCAGTGATGTTCCAAGTACGTGAACAAATACTTAAAGTTGAAATTTCTAGCATCCAGTTTGTCGAAATTATTTTATGAACAACCTGGACAGTACCAGCCTCTATTAAGAAATAGATTACTGCATTCTGAATTCGTCCGATGGTGCAGCAATACGACGGCAATGATTATGAAATCATAATATTGGACATATTCACAAAGTTCAAGTTATGAAATTAAATCAAAATAACTTATTCAGCTATGGTTACATCATTGACATGCTCATAAATGCAGGACAAAGGAATAATGCGGGGTGGTTCAGATGCAGCAGTTTGTTGCTTATGGACATAGTATAATAATAATAATAATAATAATAATAATAATAATAATAATAATAATAATAATAATAATAATAATAATAATAATAATAATAAACTAGACCTTTACGTTCCAGAACCTCAATATGATTAACAGAGACAGCTTGTAGTGAAGGGCACCTGAAATTTTGACAATCTGGTGTTCCTCAACATGCGCCACCATCGCACAGTAAACGGGCCTCTACCCTTTTGTCTCTATGAAATTGCAACCACCGCGTCTGGGGTCGAACCCATGACCTTCGAGTCAGAAGTCGAGCACCGAAGTCACTCTTCCACCGACGTGGACGGAGAGGGTATTGTGTAGTCTGCATGTACTTTCTTAAAGAGAGCAGCGTTCGCAAAGGTATAATGACGTCAAGGAAGTAATAATATAAGCGCCCGCTTGCACTTGTTCAAACTATTTCTCGAGAAACCAAGAAATATGCTGCTACTTGGCTGATGATAGAAATAAAACGTAATGCAAAGGCAAGAATGAGAGTGAGAAAAGTGGCCGAAACAGCTTTTCGCCAATTATAAACGTAAAGACACTGCGCACGTGTTGTGTTCTGCGGGACATTTACCAAGGCCACTTCTCCAGATTCCTTATTCCACGCAGTTCAATCTATCTAGTGGCCTCATCCTCCTCATGAGGATAGTTGGAAGTCACGCTCTCCGGTCCTTAAGCAGCGATAGTAAATTGTGCGTTTTTTTTTTGCACGAAGGGCACTGATGCTTCACCGAGAAGTTATAAAAAGAAGGAAAAGCTCATTCAAACAAGCCGTGATTGAGAAAGTGGCCACAATGAGATGGAGGACGCTTTCTACAGGATACTTACACACTACGCTTGTAAATACAACAAAGCAAAAAATAAAATCCTAGAGCTCACACTAAAAGTTGTGATAACGACGTCGCATTTATTGCTTGCACTCCAGTCGAGCTATATATGTAAAGTAAAAAAAATGTGTTGAGGGGATGCTCTGAAAGCCCCGAACGCGTCGTGATAGGCCACCTAGTTTAAATTTTCAATTCGCAGTCCACTGGTAGAATCTGTAGATGAATTTGTTTGAACATTACACCGGAATATATTATTAGCACATAAGTGGTCCTTGTTTTTCTACCTGTCAATGTCCTTCATTATGACTTTAAAACTTGCCTAATTAAGCTTTCGGGTCACGTCTCTTGAAGACGTCTAGGAAGGATCATCTAGCGTGAGAACGTTTTTTGGTAAATAAGTTATATCAATGCTCAATCATTGTGGTTCTATAGCGCTGTGCTCGATACGGGAAGTTTTTTTTTAGTTGTAGTTGTTTAAAACAATTGTCGTTGCACCTATGCTGCACATAAATTCTAATTATTTATTAAATGCTCTCCTAGAGCTCTAAATGTGGAAATTTTTTAGCAGGGTGTGGCGATTCGGGTTATTGAAGGCATTTGAAGAAATAAAATTATATGCTAACTGTATCTAAATTTGACCGATGTGTCACAAGACGTCTCAATTTTAAGTTAATACTGCAAATTCACTTTAGTGACTTCAAAACTTTTGTGCACATTGGGCTTTTCACGGTATGAGGGTATCTATCTACTTATCAATATTTCAAGGCACTTTGAAAAACAAACGAAAAAGCTTCCAGGAAGTCATGAATGGCTTGAAACAGTGAAACTGAACGATTGTGAAGTCTAATCCGCTCTTTTATAGAATGCTGGTATGCTTTAACTAGGCCCGTTTATCACCTCGCCCTGTGCGTTGTATGTATCTCCTGTAGTGATGAGTGTGTCATCGAACGTCTGCCAAAGGTACTCTCAGAGACGCCATCCTACGCTTGAGCTTCCTAAGTAGGGGGAAAAGAAGGGGATTTCATCGGGTACGTGAAGTCACTGGTGATGCCGACGGCGGAACTTTCCAGTTTAGAACAGTTTCTAGGCAAGGCTTACACATTCGTACCTCTCCGTGGTCGCCCGCTTTTGGGGGAGATGTCTCGCAGCCTTTGCAGGGTTTCGCATTCCTTTTGTGGAATCCAATCGAGCTCAGCGAAGGCAAATTAGAGTCGAACCGCAGTGTCTCCGAGACTTCGAGAGAACTACGAAACTCTACAGCCAGAAACTTACGAGAAAACCTGACAGCGGCATCCCCAGTAGGAAACCGAGCTTTTCGTCGCTTATACTTGGCTGAAACCACGCCAGGCAAAGTACGCTTCGACCGTTTGCTGTAATGTTTGGTTCGAGCTCGCATCGAGCTGTCTCGGTCAGCGTCAGGTTGAACTTCGTGGTAAGCGGTCTCTTCGAATGCGCAGACCCTTCTCGGCAGATGTATGGCTTCTAAATGCCTGCACACGGCCGAACGCACCATTTCACGATCAAAATGTTGCCTTCTTGATGTTTAGTGGACCAGTGATGAGCGGCGGGATTCACGCAATTCCTGAGGCATATGAAAATATATCATAGGAAATTTTTCCCGGTCACACATTTCATCTCGATATTTATCAGCTCGGCAGTTAAAACAGTCAGGTTTGTGATTTACCCATGAATAGATAAGTTGGTACTTCTTTTGTCTACAGATTTGAAAAGTTGTGTTAGATACGCAGTTTACATGCACATCAGAATATATTATGCACACTCTACAGATTGTAAACATCCAAAATTGTACTCATCATTTCTAGTGTATGTTTTGCTGAGCAAATATAAAAACTATCGATATCTCAACGTATACTAGATTGAATAATATGAAACAAAGATGCAAGCCGAGGTTATAAAACTGCAAAATACGTAAAGTTTTTTTTTAAGTAACGTTACAACAGAATGTTATGACAAAGGAGCTGTGAGTTTCGCGCCCAATGTACTCTCGGCAAATGACAAGCGATACTTGGCACTTCGCGCTTACCCCGATTTCGTTCTGGTGTTATCTCAAACCCAATGGTCACTCTAAAAAGGCGCGCCCACCACAACACTGCACCACACTCACAGCACTGGGAACACTGGTGCGTTTAAATAGGACGCTAACATTCACATATAAAAAAATAGGCAGATTCCACGTACAGTGGGAATCGATGGTATGCGAAGCACGACTGAAAAATTTTGATATGTCACTTTAAAATTAGCTCAACGTTACTAGGTGGAGGTAAGTGATGCCGTACATAACTTCCGTGTCATGATTATCATGTTTGGGTGTGTCGTTTACCTTCGTCATCTATTCACGTCACGTGATACCAAACTTAGTATATGCGGAGCTACTGAAACGGCCGTGAGCACGCTATGAGCGTGGTATGCTGTCATGTTCTTACATGACACGTGTGTCAGGATTATCATGTTTGCACCAGTCATCTATTTTGCATCCATTGACGTCGCCTAACACTAAATTTGGTATATGTGGAGCTAGCAAAACGACCACGAGCGCATCATGTAGGGCCCAATACACTTCAATGTAGCGTTGATGCACGCGCACGCTGGGCACAGTGACGTTACGTTATCAAAACGCGAGCACTCTACAGTCTGACGCCAGGTGCGACCAGCGTCCATCGGCGCGGCCCGATGGCAACCGGCGCGAAATGCCACATACTGCATTTCGTGCCGATGCATTATACCAGGCAGCACTGCATCTGCCTGTATTTGTGACAGAGGGATGCCGGACGCGCGGAAACGCGCATGTGCCAAAGCAATGCAGCGGGGTGCGCCCTTGCGAGACTATGGCAGGACTGGCGCCTGCTGGCGTGGAAGCGCCGGCGTGACCCGACGAAATGAGCGCCGGCCAGCACGTGCACCACGTCACGTCAAAATGTATTGGCGCTTTACTGTGGCATGTAGTCATGTTCTTGCATGACACGCATCTCATGATTATCATTTTTGCACCAGTCACATACCTTCGTCATTATTGGCGTCACGTAATACCAAATTTGGCCCATGTAAAGCTAGCGAAACGGCCGTGAGCACATCATCAGTGTGGCATGTAGTCGTGTTGTTACATGACACGCATGTCGTGTTTATCATGTTTGGATGTTACATTTACCTATGTCGTCCATTCGCGTCACGTAATACCAAGTTTGGTACATTCGAAGTTACAGAAATGGCCACGAGTGCATCATGAGCGTAGCCTGTAGTCACGTTGTAACATGGCAAGCATCTCATGTTTATCATGCTTGCACCAGTATCATACGTTCTTCATCCGTTCAGGTCCCGTAATACGAACTTTGGTGTAACTGAAGCGAGCAAAACGTCCGCCAGTGCATCATGAGCGTGGCATGTAGTCATGTTGTTACATGACACGCATGTTATGATTATTATGTTTGCACCAGTCACATACCTTCGTCAATCATTCACGTACTGTAATACCAAATTTGGTATATGTAACGCTAGCAAAACGGCCGCGAGCGCATCAGGAGCGTGGCCTGTGGTCTTGTTGTTACATGACACGCATGTTATGATTTTCATGATAGGATCTGTACATGAAATTGCACGTACAGTACATGCAATTTTTTAAGCAAAACTTTTCATCTTTCGTTTTTGATTTGTTTTTATTTGCTTAAATTAGCACCAGTAGCTGAACCACACCCAAGAAACAATTCGATAATAAGGCGCTTGCAGGTTATTGTATTTCCATTCGTTGTTTTAAGGTGTGATATCAGTTTTTGAACCGTATGTGACCAAAACGTCTGGGGCCACGCCCTATCAACGGGGTGCCGCCTTTTCGTACTTTGGTTTTCACGTATAAAACTTCAAAAGTTGTTATAAGTGTATTTCAAGTGACAAGCCCCTTTCAAGTATGAACGATGCGTGCGTTAGCAGCACTTTTTATGCAAACAAAACAAACTTTAGGAATGTTGTATTTGGCAACCTCCCGAAGAAAAAAACCCGAAGAAACAGGAGAGCTGTCGTTGTTCATACCTAGGCATAAAAGCAAGCACAAAAAAGAGCCAAGAAAAAGCAAATAAAACTTCGCTTTATCAGAACATTTTGTGGCTGCTTCGTGTCGCTCTTTTTTCTGATAAGCGGGCCTCGAATTGTACAAACACGGTACATTGCAAAAGGGCGACGGAACTATATGTCTTGGTAGGCCTAGCAAGAAAAAAAGTGAGAGAGACCGCAATAGCGAGTAAGCGGAAAGCTGCATGTCATTTCCCAAACGGAAGAGCCTATCAACCCGGCTAAAAAAAATAAACAGCAAGTCAAATGAAGATAGGAAAAAGAAGCGTAGTGAACGGAACAAGCGTAACACCCAAGACGATGGCAGCCCGACAGCAATGGCAGTTTGCGGTGTACAAGGCTGCAAGACTCGTGGCAGGAAATCACTCGTTTCAATCACCATTCGTCAGCGAATGGCAAGATGGCGTTTTGCGGCCTGGCATGGTTCCTGGCGCCAAGTGTGAAACGAGCCGCAGAAAAGAGATCTGACCGCTGACGACACTGTGTCTACACTCTTTGGGTCCCTCTTTCTTTCTCTCTGGGGAAACATTTGAAACTTCCTAGTTATGGGGGCTTCTTCGCAAAAGAGATCTCGTCAATTCTTATGAGATCACGTAGTGTCATAAAGAAACGCCGTAATTTGTACACCGTGTCGCTATGCGCTTATTCACGCACTTTCTCGATGAATGAGTGCTATTAGGGCTCACGGAAGCTAAAAGCTGGTTTATTTGGAACAGCAAGTGGGCCACAGTTGCTGCAGTGAGGGCTTTTGAAATTCATGAAAGAGAGCAGTTGCATTTCAGGCCAAAGCGTGTTCCTGCGAGTCGAATGTAATATGAAATAGGAGAATACTATTAATATGTAATCAGAGAGAGAACAATGCATTACGGTAAAATAAAGCAGGAAGTGAAATGGAATCCTCTAAGTAATATACATTCTACAAAAAAAAACGCGCAGGTGTAGTGTGCTAATGCAATTACGTAGATGACACCCACGAATCTATTATTTCCTGGCTGTTAAACTGTCATTGCTTAGAGTAGTCAAATAAAGATTACAAATACATTATGTTATTCTACATTAATATACAATAATAAATTGTGTTCATTATACATGATTATTATGGTTTGACCAGGTGAGGTGTCTGCAGATTCCATATTAGTTGCCTTACGTAACTATAAAAGAAATAGCTTTCAAACTACAAATGTCGGACTATAATAGTCAAATTGTTCATTTTCTTCTCCAAGAAATTTCGTTCATCCAACGCAGCCTAGCTTATGGCTCTCCCAGCTAAGCTTGACAATTAACCAGACCAACAAATCTACCCTCCTCCCCTCCATGTCCCACCGACTTTTAATCACCAGTGAAGATTTGTTGTGGCACTCTGTCCTGAGGGACAGGTACTGTACTCCACAATAACGCTTTCTCTCTCTTCCATCACCACCCCTTATGGTAGATCATCGCACTCATGAATCTGTGTGATTATTCGTGCGCAAGCTAGGTTTCTAGAATTTACTTTTGTAAGTTCTTTTTTCGTATTGTTATTGCTAACAGTGAAAACCATTAGCGCTTTTCAGGAAAGCTTCATCCCTTCGAAAGCGAAGATCATGTACTTCAGCAGCCGCCTATCTCAGAATGAGACAACGAAACGATTGAAAATTTTACCACTCCTTTTGTGACAAAATGAATTGTTATTGATACACTTCAGTGGCACGGCCTGTACGAGCTCAGGCTCGCAGAGTTTCGCTTGGCTTGTTAAAGTGAGCGCCGGCTGGTGCAAACGTTTCTATGGCACGGAATCAACCTATACAATCGCACATTGTCGTCGATGCATTGAAAGTCCTAATCAGACATTTTTCCCGAACTCATAGCCCTCATCTTGCAACAAACAGTGCCCTATGAAAGACCTCGAGTGTCGAATTGCGCAACAGTTTGAAACTCCACCACCCAGTTTCCGCCAAGCTTCAGTCCCGCGTCTGAGCCAGCGGTACCTGCTTGGTGCTTTATTCGACCTGATGTGCACTTCAACGTACCGAGAATTGAAAAACCTGAGCTCTCATCACCAGTACGGAAGCAGCTATCCCTCAGTATACTGCACGAGTAGTATGCTGATCACTTGCATAGCTATACCGACAGATCGACTACTCTCCAGTGTTCGTCGGAGCAGTGGTAGTATCCGCAAAAGCTATTACCGTCAGTTTCAAGGCAGACCGTTTAACGATATCGAAGGCTGCAGAACCAGCTGCTCTTCGCGCTGCGCATCACGTAGTCAACCACAAACAGCCTCAGCGATGGTCAGTCTTCAGTGGTTCGAAGGCAGCTCTGCGATGTTTGCTGTAAGCTCTGCGGCACGGACTATGCGAGCAGGTAATCTTACAGTTGAGGCATCTTCCTCACGCCGCCTTCGAGAAAGGACACGACGTGACCTTTCAGTGGCTGCCAAGTCATTGCTTTGTGATAGAATATGAACATGCTGACACTGCTGCTCAGTCCGCTCTTCAAGAGGACATGGTCGAAACAATACCGATATGGAGGGCTGATGCTCTAAGCCAACTTCGAATGGTCGCACAAGAAGTTACTTTCATCACTAGGAATACAGCAAGTATACTACGCAAACAACACAACCACTGACCAAACACTTTACTTCTTCAGAGACGTATATGTACTTCGCTGAAAGGATGCCACTATAATTCCAGAAAAGCTCGTGTGGGGGATAAATAGAACATACTGTACGTAAAGGCTGCTCTGCAAAGTTAGGACTAAACAAACTGGAATAACACAGAAAAAGCGCATGTAAGAACTGAATTTATTGAAAGAAAAACAAACAAAAAGGAGTTGATACTTCCTTGGAAGCACAAAGGAAATCAGAACTCTTATTAGGTCTTTGTTTTCTTTGCCTTCCTAGAATGTTTCTAAACCACTCTTGTGGATAAGGTGCTCTTAGAAATTGGACCAAGAAAGTAGTAGGAAGAACCTAATTTTAAAATAAGTGACATAACATTTTCAAAAACATTCTGGTCAGAAGGCAACTCAAAGAATGTAATACAATAAATTATCTGGAGTTCAACGTACGAAAACTACGATATTGCCACCTGCTTCTAGTAGTGGGTCGTATGCCAAGGTGAAGGCACACACCACGAAGAAGAAAGAAGTGCGCGTGAACCCCCGCTCTAGAAGACAAGCCCAACCGGCACGCTTGGTTAGAGCCCTGTTGCTCGGACATCAATAGACCTTGTCGACATCCCCTGGAGCGACGTGACAATTGGTGGAGGTGCTGGGTAGCCCCTCACGGATGTTTCAAACCCCTCCTGGAAGCAGCACCACAAGCCCAGTGCGAGTCCACACTCCCGTTCATCGGACAAGCCGCAGGATCAGGGGATTGCCACCCGAAGCTGACCCCACAGTTCACACCAGTATGATGAGCACGTCTGTTCAAACCACTTTAACAGGAACGGGAAACCCCCCGGTGACTCGGTACACCCTCGAAAGTCCACAGGTTCCGACAGCGTTTCATGGCACCGAGCTCGAAGACGTCGAGGACTGGTTGGTCGACTTCGAACGCGTGGCTGCTTTGAACGACTGGAACGACGCGGCGAAACTACGGCGTGTGTACTTCTATTTGGAGGATGGAGCACGTACCTGGTACACGAATCACGAGGAACAGATGACATCGTGGCCCGAATTCCGCCGCCGGCTGTTGGACACTTACAGAAGTGCTGATCGCCACGAACGAGCGGAGCGAGCGATCCAGGCCCGCATCCAGATGCCCAACGAAACTGTCATGACATATGTGGAAGATATGACGCGCCTGTTCCGACGGGCTGATCCAGGTATGACAGAGGAAAAGAAGTTGCGTCACCTAATGCGAGGAGTTAAGGAGCAGCTTTTCGCTGGCCTTGTACGGAGCCCTCCGAGCACGGTCGCCGAGTTTTTGTCTGAAGCCGTCACGATGGAAAAGATGCTTCAGCATCGATCCACCCTGTATGACCGCAAGTGAGCACGTCCACTGCTCAAGTTCCCACGACTTTTGGGAACAACACCGAGTGTCTGCGCGACCTCATCCGCTCTATAGTACGCGAGGAGCTGCAAAAGGCTGCCACACCACCACTACCTACGGTGAGTTCTATTGCAAGTATCGTCAAGGACGAGCTGCATCATGCCCTGCGTGACCCTGTGAGTCTGGATAACGCCGCACCGGCCCCGGCTGACTACCACCGTGCGACTTATGCGGAAGCCTTGAAGCGCCCAGCTTCCTCTTCCCCGCTGTTTGTTCAGGCACCTCCTACAGTTTCACTTCAGTCGGCGCAGCCTCTACGGTACTACGAGAACACACGCGCGCCCCCACCCCTCGTTTACGCCAACCCTGTGCATCTTGCGGAACAACCAGCGCACTACCTTGACGACAGACGTGCTTCGCCTCGGAAATCTGATGTTTGGCGCACTCCTGATCGCCGGCCTTTGTGCTTCCACTGCGGTGAAGCGGACCATTTGTACAGGCAGTGTCCATACCGGCGCCTCGGGCTGCGCGGCTTTTCAGTATATTCAGCGCCTCCTCGGTATGGCCAGCGACCCCCGGACATTGAGGACTACTTGCTCAACAGCGCATGCCACCGCCTTCTGGACGGCAGCCGCGCTCACCGTCGCCGAGGCGCTTTCATCTTCGCCACAGCGCCATGCTGGCGCACGGTCCCCCAGTCCCCGCCGGGAAAACTAACGCAAGCGACCCTTGGAGGCGAGGTCGCTGGCAGTCGACGTGCTGAAGACCTCCGATCGACGCTAACAGTAAAGGGTGTGGATTCGACTGAGCGATATGTGCGGCTTTCTCTGCATATACCGGTGCTGATAGACGGCTATGCAGTAGGTGCTTTAGTTGATACCGGGGCTGACTATTCTATACTAAGCGGGAAAATGACCAGACTACTAAAGAAGGTAATCACGCCCTGGCATGGCTCTGTGATTCGAACGGCTGGTGGCCACACCGTCTCTCCGCTTGGAACCTGCACGAGCAGAGTTCGGGTCTGCGGTTATACTTTTGTAGCAAGTTCCTTGTGCTCCGTGAATGTTCACGCGACGTTATTCTTGGTGTTGACTTCCTGCAGGAGTATGGAGCTGTCATTGACCTTCAAGAGAATCGCATCACCTTCTCAGCCGACCGAGCAATCGACAAGCAGGACGACCAACAACGTGCCGACATTCTTCGTGTTTCTGCTGAAAGTATAACGCTTCCTCCAAGAGCCAGTGTTATTGTCGACGTCACATGCTGTGGATTGCGAAATGGTGAAGCGATTGCAGAAAGTAATTTTGAACACTTGCTGTCTCAAGGTGTTTGTGTGGCTAGGAGTATCATACAGCTACGTGATGGCCGATCTCAACTGCTCGTTACAAATTTCAGCAACGAACACCGACACCTTTTTCGTGGCACTTCGTTAGCGTTTGCAGATGAATTAAGTACCGTTCCCATCTGCTTCTCGCTGGACGCCAGTGGAGGCCGCCGATACGTCTCTAAACAATATCGACATTAATTCTAACCTCACACCAGAGAACCAGACAGCACTGCGAAAACTCTTGCTTGAATTCAAGTCATGCTTCGCTGCTTCCTCTAAGGTGCGCCAGACTTCGATCACTAGGCACAGAGTCATCACTTACGACGAACGCTCGCCCAGTGCACCAACAGCCTTACCGTGTGTCAGCGAAGGAACGAGAAGCCATTCGTACGCAAGTTCGAGAAATGCTTGACGACGGCATCATCGAGCCTTCCAACAGTGCGTGGTCCTCTCCGGTCGTCCTAGTCAAGAAGAAAGACGGAACGCTACGTTTTTGCGTCGATTACCGGAAGCTGAACAGCGTGACTAAAAAGGACGTGTACCCGCTGCCACGCATCGACGACTCGTTAGACAGATTACGCCGCGCCCACTATTTTTCCTCTTTGGATTTAAAAAGCGGGTACTGGCAGATCGAGGTTGACGAGCGAGATCGCGAGAAAACGGCCTTTGTTACCCCTGATGGCCTGTATGAATTTCGAGTCCTTCCTTTTGGTTTGTGCTCAGCGCCCGCAACCTTCCAGCGAATGATGGATACTGTGCTTACTGGTCTGAAGTGGCAAACTTGTCTCGTATACCTTGATGATGTTGTCGTTTTTTCTGAAACCTTCCAGCAACATCTTCATCGCCTCAGGAGTGTGCTACAGGCTATTCAATCAGCAGATCTTACACTCAAACCGCAGAAGTGTCACTTTGGTTATGAGAGCTCAAATTCCTTGGCCATGTAGTCAACGCGAAAGGAGTTCGACCCGACCCCGACAAACTTGCCGCTGTAGCCGCGTTTCCGCATCCTACAGACAAAAGGCTGTTCGACGCTTTCTGGGCTTGTGCGCTACTATCGACGATTTATTAGAGGGTTTTCGAAGATAGCGGAACCCTTGACTCGCCTTACACGCGACGACACACCGTTTGTATGGGCTACCGAACAACAGGCTGCTTTTGCCGAGCTACGACAGCGGATGCAGTCAGCCCCTGTTCTTGCGCATTTTGACGATGATGCTGACACAGAGGTGCACACTGACGCCAGTAACATCGGCCTCGGCGCAGTGCTCGTCCAGCATCAACACGGCAAAGAACGAGTCATTGCCTATGCCAGCCGCTCACTGTCCCGTACCGAGGTGAATTACACGACCACCGAAAAAGAGTGTCTCGCAGTAGTGTGGGCGATCACGAAGTTTCGCCCGTACCTCTATGGTCGTCCATTTAAAGTGGTGACGGACCACCATGCCCTCTGCTGGTTGGTAACATTCGTGATCCCTCTGGACGACTGGCCCGATGGAGCTTGCGTCTACAGGAATTTGACGTTACCATCGTATATAAGTCTGGACGGAAGCATGAAGACGCTGATACGCTGTCGCGTGCACCCATACCTTTAGTCAATCAAGAAGAAGACGACGATGATGGTTTCCTGGGCGCCCTTAGCTCATCTGACTTGAGCAGACGCCAGCGAGAGGATGAAGAGATTCGACCGCTCATCGACTATCTTGGAGGGTCATAGCACCGTTATACCATCGCCATCTATTTCGTGTCATGACGTCTTTCTGCCTCCGAGGTAATGTCCTGTATAAAAAAAACGCCCGTTCTACGAGCCGCGCTTACCTCCTCGTCGTTCCGAAGGACATGCGGGACGAAGTCCTCTCCGCGTGCTATGATGAACCCACATCTGGTCTTCTAGGTTACTCGCGAACGCTCGCCAGAGTAAGTGAGGCGTACTACTGGCCCGGACTTTCAGCAAGCGTGAAGCAGTACGTTAAAAGCTGTCGTGAATGCCAGCATCGAAAGTCGCCACCAAGCAAGCCGGCTGGATTACTTCAGCCAATTGATCCACCCCACAAGCCATTTGACCAAGTCGGCATGGACATTCTCGGCCCATTCCTTTATCGTCCGACGGCAACAAATGGGTCATTGTTGCAACTGACTATTTGACCCGCTATGCTGAGACACAGGCAATACCACGAGCCACGGCTTCTGAGGTAGCACAGTTTCTTCATTGGCCACATTGTTCTGCGCCACGGTGCTCCATCTACAGTGATAACCGACAGAGGAACAGCGTTCACTGCACAACTTATTGATGAAGTTTTTCGGCTAAGTAACACTAGGCATCGAACGACGACTGCTTACCATCCGCAGAGCAACGGCTTAACCGAGCGACTAAATAAGACAGTCACAAACATGATCTCCATGTACATCGACGTCCAACACAAACATGGGATCGCATTTTGCCTTATGTGACGTTCGCTTATAACACCCGCCGTTCAAGAAACAACCCGATTTACACCGTTTCGCCTTCTCTACGGCCGCGAAGTTCAGACGATGCTGGATGCGATGCTTCCTTATGAAGGCGCTGATCGATTAACAACTGACGCAGAAGAATTTGCAGAGCGTGCCGAGGAAACTCGCCAGCTCGCCCGGCTACACATTGGTCAGCAGCAACAGGTTGATGCACGACGTTACAATAAGCGTCACAATGACGTATCTTACAGTCCGGGAGAACCAAGTTTGGGTTTGGACCCCTGTTCGGCGCCGTGGCCTCTCCGAAAAGTTGCTCAGCAGATACTTCGGTCCGTATAAAGTAATACGCCGCGTGAGCGACGTAAACTACGAAGTGGTTCCGGACGCTAACGTCGTCACCATGGGCACAACGAAAACAACCGACCTCTGACATAGTTCACGTGGTGCGCATGAACCCTATTTTGCGCGTTCCTAAAAGACCACTTTTCCTGTGTTTTTTTTATTTGTGCTCCGACGATTGCCTCATCATTGGTGAACTTATCGCGTCTAACATTTGATTATTGGTGCCCTTTTTCATTGTTTAACCTACTTTGTTTTGGTTTTTTTTTTCAATAACTTTACAGCATCGGGACGATGCTCTTTCTTTTTTTTGTTGAGGAGGAATATTGCCACCTGCTTCTAGTAGTGGGTCGTATGCCAAGGTGAAGGCACACACCACGAAGAAGAAAGAAGTGCGCGTGAACCCCCGCTCTAGAAGACAAGCCCACCCGGCACGCTTGGTTAGAGCCCTGTTGCTCGGACATCAATAGACCTTGTCGACATCCCCTGGAGCGACGTGACAATATGATTAAGAGAGACGCCTCAGTGGAGGGTTCAGAAAATTTCGACCACTTGGGGTTCCTTACGTACACCTACATCCTAATACACGTGTCTAGAACATTTTCCGCTCGCCCCGCCACGGTGGTCTAGTGGTTAAGGTACTCGGCTGCTGACCCGCAGGGCGCGGGTTCGAATCCCGGCTGCGGCGGCTACATTTCCGATGGAGGCGGAAATGTTGTAGGCCCGTGTGCTCAGATTTGGGTGCACGTTAAAGAACCCCAGGTGGTCTAAATTTCCGGAGCCCTCCACTACGGCGTCTCTCTTAATCATAGAGTGGTTTTGGGACGGTTAAACCCCACATATCAACATTTTCCTCTCAATCGAAAATGCAGCGGCTGCAGCAATGCTTCGAACCCGCAACCTATAGATTAGCAGTCGAGTACCATAACCATTTTCAATCAACTTGTTTCAATCACCATGTGTCGTTTCTCTTGTCCGTCTTTTTCGGCGCGTTTCAATAGAAGAACTGGAGTTTCGTCAACGCCTAAACACACTGCCAGGTTGCTACTTAACCCAGGTGCTGACGTGGCTCACAGCATCCATCCAGACCATGTTTGCATCGCGCCTACTTACCTGAATGTAACACCACGTTCGCCACTTAAGCTTGCTCACGAAAAATCCTGGCCGGACAACAAGTAAGATACAAAGCGCGTTACGTTTCCATCGATTCGGGCAGTGGCATTCAATACCTTGAACATGCCGCGTACAGGCGACGTTAGGTGACGTTTCGCGTGCAATCCGTCAACACTCTCTTGCTGTCACACGGCTCTCTTTGGTTCCCTTATGACCTACTGCAGCTTACAAAGACATCGATCATCACAAGGGAATGCTTCCTTATTATTTAATCAGTAATCATGGACGTTTGTCATTCGAATTGATATGCATCACTAAGCGTCAACATGAATACATTACGATAAATGTGCTTCGGCTGTCAAAGACCAGCAAATATAGTATAAAATATCTTATGTCAATGTACAGATGACAAGTGGGCACGGGAGTGGAGTGGGCACGGGAACAGCGCATCAAGCATGATGCCTGATCTGCGTGTTCTTCCAATGCAGGCTGCGCTTGCGCTGTTGGTGGTCTGGCTACCGGCTGTCTCTTCTGACTCGGCGTGTTCGCATCTGCTCTGGCAGGTGCATTCTTCTGGCGTCAAAACCACAAGCAGTGGCATATTCTTCAATGCAACCTCATCGGCGAAGCTCGACCATCATCTACCAACAGCATCGACAATGACATCGCTCCCCGGAAACCACAAAAGCAGCTTGCGGACCAACCTGTTCCTCAGTGGGCACGGGAGCAGCGCATCAAGCATGATGCCTGATCTGCGTGTTTTTCCAATGCAGGTGTGTAGAAAATATTCTCTTTATGCTAAAAAGTCGAATAATACCTGCCTTTTGCTGTTCCCGTGCCCACGGGTTTTGTTTGATACCATTTGTGACTGCTTTTCCACTGCCTTCCTATTATTGTGTTGCGGGGATATTGAAGCTAATCCTGGGCCAACAACGCGTTCTGAAGCGCTATTGCAACTTGAAACGCTACCCGAGAACCCCGCTGAACAAATGAGTGTACTATTTCAGCTTCTTAAAGACGTTCATGCGCGTTCTGTTCAAAGTTCGAAGAATCACGCTGATCTAGCTGCTGACGTAAAAACCATAAAAAACGGTCAAAAGGACGTCGTGACGAAAGTAACCGGAATACTTAAAAGACTAGATGAACTAGAAAACAAATCCAAAATTGTCGAAAACTTCAAAGTGAGCTATCAAGCATGCGTAGTATGGTATCAGAAACTACTGCTCAAAACAGCTTGCTACTGGCTCGCCTGGACGAGCTTGAAGATAGGTCTCGACGTGACAATTTAATTTTTCATGGGTTCCAGATGTCAAGGAATCCTGGGAAGAAACTGAAGCAAAGGTGGTCACTGAAATTACGTCCGTCATAGGGTCATTTTCGCCAAACTCGATTCATCGCACACCGACTAGGCTCATTTTCGCAAAACGATGCCGTCCCATCATTGTAAAGTTTAGCGACATCAAAACTAAAGATAAAATTTGTCTGCACGCTCCCAATTTAAATAAAAGACATAGGCATTAGCGAAGACTTCTCGCCCGCTACGCGCATCATCCGAAAAAAGCTCACTGATTTCGCAAAAAATCTGCGCCAGAATCCCCCCAATTTAACTTACGTTACAACAAGCTATATGCTAAAAAAATGCTACATGTTTGATACTAACGCTGGACAGGTTATTGAAGTAGAACGGCCTGGTCGAGGTTTCGAAAGTAACATCCAGGCACGTGTCCCTTCCTAGGAACGCGCGAGGGGTAGTGGTCCTAAATCTAACCCAAGGATCTCTGTTCTGTTCACGAACATAAGAAGCCTTCTTAACAAATATGATTCTTTATCTTCCGCAATAGATACCTGCGATGCACAAATAATTGTACTAACCGAAACGTGGCTCCGTGCGCATGTGCAGGACTCGGAAATTTTTAATCAAGCGAGTCATTTGCAATTTATCATTGTGATCGAACTGCGCATCGGGGTGGCGGTGTTCTGTTAGCGATATCCAAAAAACATATATTTTTTGCATACACATTACCACCACTCTTGAAACTATCTGGGCTTTTCTCACTATTGGCCATCAAAAATCGTCCTAGGCGCATGCTATCGTTCCCCTTCGTCGTCCTCAACATTTGTTAACGAACTCCACGACGTTATGAACCACATCGTAACACGTTTCCCCAGTTATCCCTTATTTTTACTCGGTGACTTTAACTTTCGAACATAAATTGGACTACACAACCAGTTTCCATTTCTCCTTTTTCGACACAAGCTTCTGAGTTTTTTAAACTTTGCTCTATCTTTTCTTTAACGCAATTAGTAGATCATGCAACTAGAATATCATCTCACG
>WOVY01003748.1:0-98334 GCA_013436015.1 Rhipicephalus annulatus | reverse complement strand
TAGATAGATAGATACGCTCAAACTATATTAGCTAGAGAGATAAAGATACGCTCAAAGTATTTTTTAAAGCTTCTCATTTTAAAAAAAGAGAAAAGAAGCACTGCAGTGGGGCACGCGAAGGAACACGTCGACGGAAAAAAGAGACATACGAGAGCCATAAACACAGTCGGAGAGATATAGCCACAAAGTGAAGTTATCTGCCAGCATCAGTTTACCGACCTTCACCGGAGGAACAAATTTTTTTCCGGCATATATGCAAACGCCAGTTAAAATTTATGCAGGAGATAAACACTAAGGTATACGCCATAGACAACCTAATAACCTGTCGTTTCTGGCTTTTTTCCAGGTGACATCCTTTCATCATCATGGCATTCAAAGTCCTGATTGTCTCTATCGTACCTGTTCTGATGATAGGTGCATGGTTCAGATGTGAGTAAAAAATCTCCACTTCGCTCTCTCTACTCGCTAAACATCATTGATATTAACTGGTAAAAAGTCAGGTTATGGAGAGACACTATCATGCTACAAAATGAAGTTCAGCCAATCATTTATGAAGTCATTGAGACACATAAAAAGGAAAAATTCAGCAGCGCTTGTTGGTGGTAAGCTAAACTAATCGTGTGCGTTGCTGAACTTCAATCTTTTTTTTTTCTTCCTTCTTTCTTTCTTTCTTTCTCTAGCTCTCTCTTTCTTTCTGTCTTTATTTATTTTTTTCGTTCTTTCTATCTTCAATGCAAATCCCAATGCAAGTGGAAAGTATGGCGTTGATTGGTTGCGGGCATAGCATGAAGACGAAGGTTTACAAACACAGCCCCTTGATTTTGTTCACCAATGTACTGTAATAGCATAAGTGTACAACAAAAGCTCTAAAAGATAGTCCGCTGATTTTCTACAGTTTCCTTCAAATATTTGGCAAAATATATATAAATAAATGTTCTTTTGAGATCCATAAAAATATGAAACATTTCTTTGTACTTTACGGACGTTCCTTTTTTGTGAAATACAAAAAAGAGACTTTCTTTACCCTTTAAAAAGACTTGAAAACGTGCTTTCAGTTCCGACGTTAGAAGGTGGTAAATTAGGTGACCGGAAGCTTTTTTCGATGCAACGCTTGTGAAATTGAGACTATCTATCGAACCTGTCCGGCTGCCAAACTCTCAGCCGGACTTATACATTTAAAGTCGCACAAAACTTATTTCTGATCCAGGAGGGGCTACTCCAGCAACAGGCTCCTTGTAGCAGTCGACAAAGAGCGAGTGAACGTGGCCTGTGCAGCTGCTATTCGCGCAAATATTGAATTGCTTGAAAACGCAACGTCGACAATGACTGGTCTCGCTCGTTAGATAATCGTTAAGGTTCATTATATTAACAGGAATGTCTGAAAATGCATTATGCGGTGTTCTCTGTTGCGCAAATTATAGCACGCACCCGGTCATCAGAGAATGGTTCGGCTCTGATCAAGTTCAGCTGGATAGGCATTACCGTTGTTCATTGTCTAAGCGACCAGCTGTGGCAACAATTTTTTTTTCAGCTAGCGGGTAAAACTCCAAAGGTTCTTGAAGATTCTGCGAAAATACGTAACGACAGAATTTCCTTGGAGCCGCTTGAATTTTGCACTGGGATATGCTCATATCGTTCGCATTACCCATTATAGTTTGTGTTAAAGCCTGCAAAACAACCAGAAAACATCGCTTAACATTGTCAGGCAGATTGATTAAGTAGCACAGCACATTCGCAGAAATCAGTTACGCGTGTGCCACGACACTTTGGTAGTGATCAAGTATAGTCGGCACAGAATTTTTTCGCTGGCTCATCTGCGCAAGTTGCGGAAAGGGGCCAATCGGGCTCGGGAGCTCCAACCTCGAACGAAGTACGCCGCTTATTAGTTTAAGCCAATACTACCCTACAACTGCTTCTTTTGCAGCCTGCGAGGACAACATTCAGTGACTCAACGCGCGCAAGAAGTTCTGTTATGTGTGAAAGTGCGGTGATAGTATCAGATCAGGTCTACAGGTTTTCCCGCTCACTTTAATCCAAGTGCCAGCCTAAATAATCTGCACGCCATCGAAATAATCTGAACGCCAAGCTATTTAATCCATGTGCCAAACAGATATTCCAAGCGTCAACATATTTAATCCAAATGCCAACTCAATGAGGCCGCGTGCCAGTGAGTTAATCCAAGTGGCCACCCGTGTTTAATCCAATTGCCAATGACTTTAATCAGGTGCCAGTCAGTTTAATCTATGCACTAGAAAACACATATGTTGCCACTTTATATAGTATAAATGTCAAAATAACGTAAACATTGACGTTAAAGGAAGAACTTTTCTCTCGCCTATACATGCTAGCGCTTATGAAATGAAACCCCGCCGCGGTGGTCTAGTGGCTAAGGTACTCGGCTGCTGACCCGCAGGTCGCGGGTTCGTATCCCCGGCTGCGGCGGCTGCATTCTCGATGGAGGGGGGAAATGGTGTAGGCCCCGTGTGCTCAGATTTGGGTGCACGTTAAAGAACCCCAGGTGGTCAAAATTTCCGGAGCACTCACTACGGCGGCTCTCATAATCATATGGTGGTTTGGGACGTTAAACCCAGAAATCATCATCTTATGAAATGACGTGCGCTGAGTCTACTTTTCCTTAAACGTTTCGGGTGTCATAGCTTCAAAATAAAAAAACAGTGAGTACAATAGATGCCTGCAACATGCCCATTCGGTCGTGGATTCAATTCCAAGCGCAGGCAGTCGCATTTCGACGCAGGCGAATTGCGAGAGGCCCGTGCACTTTGCAATGTCGGTGCCCGTTAAAAACACCAGGTGATCAAAATTTCAGTCGCTCATCACTATGGCAAAACCCTAGATATCTTCAGTGAAATAATTTGTGTTAGGTGCCCCAAAATGCGAAGAATAAATAGTCACATCCCTAACGTTCTCCTGATTGGCTATGCACGGCACTGCGCATTCGCAGAATTCAACCGTCGCAAGCACATGACAGTGTTATGCACGTGCACACTTCGATAGTGATCAAGCCCATTCGCGACCAAACTTGTAGGGGCGAAGCTCCTTGAAGCGGCACGCTTTCGTCCCTCGTTGTAGTCGTAGTGCGTAACCAGTCTTACGCTTTGACTGCAAGGTAATGCCGGTGGGAGATTTCTTCCTGTGCGTTGTTGAACAATAAAAGTTCGCAGCGTGCGCGTTAACTAATAGCCGAATTCTCCTGCCTCTCATTCCCAATTAGCAGCCATTGGCATGTGTATTGAGCACTATCTGACAAGGAAGGGTTGCTAGGTTATACTCACTGGGCGTAACCTCCTTGGTTTCAGAAAGGTTTAGCGAGCGTTGGGCCGCAGTGCCATGGCTACAGTGAACTAGTATATACCATGAACTCGAGGTGGTTAAAGGTGGGAAGAAAACAAGAAGCGCAAGCCGTAAGGAAGTGTACATGTGTCACCTCTCGTTTAGTCCTTGGAATGTCCGCTGGGTGGCCGTGCTTCAATATGCGGAATATATGATGAAAAGTTGCGAGGTGGTGGTACTTGGAGTGTTGACTAGATGGACGAACGGACACACATACAGATGCATGGATGGACGCACGGATGGCTGCATGGACGGATGAACGCATGGACGGACGCATGGGCAGATGCATTGATGAACGCAGGGACGGACGCACGGATGGACGTGCGGACGCACGAACAGGCGGGATGGCTGGATGGACGCATGGACGGTCACATAGATATGCATGGACGGACGAAAGCAATAACAAATGGATGGACGGATGCTTCGCCCCACTCTTCATCATTCACCTCGTAGATAAGCTGCAATCTTTTCGCTGGCTTATCTGCGCTAGTTGCGGAAAGGAGCTCAATGAGGTTGGGATGTTCCCATACCAACAAATTATGCAACTTATAAGCTCCAGGTTAATGCTTCTCAGCAGCTGCTATCTCCTTCGCATAGTAGCACCCCTGCACATAATCTTTCACAGCCTGGGCACGCAATCAGTGCGTCAACGCGTGTGAGCGATTCTGTCAGTTGTGAAAGCACCGTCAAATATGGTGTCAGAGTTAAATGTATTTCCAACAAGCCTATGCGATCTAACACTCACTGACATGTCCACAGCGAAGATGACGCAATTTTCAAAGACTAGCGTGTGCTCTTAAGCCTCCATTGCATAAAAGACTACAACACGACCACTTTTATCGGGGATGTCAATGCTGTGACGACTTGCAGACGGCAAACAAACACTCTAAATATCGCTCGAAGTTCGTGCACTTTTTGCGTATCCGCACAGTTTTCAGGCTCCTGTGGTGATTTAACTACTTTCAAACAATTTTCGCCGAGCATCCTCTCTCGATGTGAAGTATTTTTTTGCGGCTCCGAAGATGTCACAGGAGGTTAGGAAAAATTTTAAATACACTTTGCTGCTCAAGACTCATACTGCTGGCGGTTTGGGTATTTTCATCATCGACAAACGTAGCTGTAATTTTTCAAAGCGTGCTCGACATGATAATTACCATCGCAGGCTCAAGATTTATCCGACAGCCTTTTGCAGAAACGGGAAATAGTACGATTTAACGCAGCATGGAGAATCAGATCACGTGGAACCAAGGAGGGCCGTGGGCTCAGCGCCCTGTGCCGCTTGCGCATATATATATATATATATATATATATATATATATATAGTATATAATATATTATATATATATATATATATATATATATATATATATATATATATCTATCTAATATATATATATATATATATATATATATATATATATATACAAGCAAATACGTTTGCCTTGAAGGACGAACAAACATCCACGCTACATAGAACACATCAGCACACAAAATCGCTTCAGTCTACCAACTACAACACGGAGACACGGTGAAACTGCAGCGAAACACACAAATAATTCGGCGCATGTTGCTGAACTAGCGAAAGCCTGTTGCGACAGCAGCGCCGCTTTCAGCCACCGCTCGCGGCGGCGCCGAGCAACACCGCCGAATTGTAAAACTGGACAGATTCTATAAACATTGGTTGGCATAAAGCCTAATGACTATGTTCACGTTCCGACGCCGCCATGTGAGTTTTTTCCCTAACATCCAGGCAACAAAGACACTTGGGAATGTGAAAATACAAGCTGCCCTAATAAAAGATTTGACATCCAAATGACAAACTACTGATTGCCGTCAAGTTCACGTTCGTGACCAAGTCAATTATTGAAAAAAGCCGTACAGCAATCCGCATGTGAACAGCGCACCTTTGGGGGCCGCATTCTTAAAGCCTACCAGCACTAGGATTCCTACGTAAGACAATGCCACCTTCACAGTTTTAAGCCTCTACACAACAGCTCGGGACGGCTTTGAGCTCTCCCATAGTAGAGTATTCTGTGCTCTAAATCGTTACCCCCCTTTTTCAACCCCCCCCCCCCAACAGCGCTGGGTAATCACTCTAACCTAATCGGGACGGCATTCATGCTCTCCATAGAAGAGTACGTTCTACTCTAGATTGTTAAACACTTTTCCCTAAACAAACGATGCGGCTTCATCAAGTGTGAGGCCCAAGGGACGGCTTCGGCTCTCCCATAGTAGAGTACCAAGTACTCTAAATCGTTACCCAATTTATCTAAATACGGCATGTAAGCAATTTCTGTCGACACGCTCTCGTGAAATATGAGGCGCAGGAGACCATAGAGTTTCCTAAAATTAACTAGAGGGGACTCTGTCGCTGTGATCATTCAGCGACCATGGGAATGAAGGGTAGTACAAACATTTGCCTAGTCTTCGTATTTTCGGGCAACGAATCATACTTGCGGCTTCGTTTATTGCTGTGTTTCTGTTTTGTTTTGAAAGAAAATGTCAACCCTTTTGAACTTCGTAACCCGATTTGGAAAGGTAAGTATAAAAGAACAAGGTGGTGAATCAGAACCGCTGAAAATTTGCTGATTTTTGTTTCATGAGAGAACAGCTCTAAGTTATACGAACACACACGGAGCCAAAAACTGGCCAGAAGTACGAAAATTGGACAAATGTGCGTACTACCCATCATTTCCATGCTCGCTGAAGTGCCGTGCGTTGCAGCTTCCATAGACACTAGCGCCAGAGTTCCCTCTACTGTATATTAGAAAACTCTATGCATGGGACAGCTTTTTCCACTTCCATAGTAGAGTTCCAAGTTCTCTAACTCGTTGAAAACTTTTGCAAAACACATGAAAGCTTCGCTTGTAAAGGCACAGAAGAAAAGTTAAAAAAAACATATCACAGATGCTTGGTTATAGTAATGTTAATAGGTGTCTTAAAATTATCGCTCGTCAATGAGGTATGTTTTCATGCAGCAATAACTTCATCTACATTACACTGGTTTTAATTCTTCCCAGATGGCCCCGACCTCATACCAGGAGTAGTGCAAAGTCTACTTGAAACAATCGGATTCGGTGCTCACGGAGTCAAAGCAGGGTCGCCGGCCTCGAGATTCCAAGCACGCTTCAAGCCGTTCACCGGCAAAGGAAGTATATTTCGGGCACTTCGGCGCTGGAGGAACCGTGGCATACCCGTATGGCTGAAAATGCTGATATTAGCCTTCGGCACTGTGGTCCTTGTTGCGTTTTCCGCATTCGCTTTGGACATACTGCTGCCGCACTTCATGGTGGTCTATGTATAACCTCCGAAGCAGATTCATAAAGCTTTATACAGTGACAGTAAGGGCACACTGGCGCTGCCCCTATAACCTCTACATTTGTTCTAAACGTGCTCATAGATTCATTTGTCACGCAGAGACTTGTAGCACTTAGTGATGAAAGTTTCGTATACAGCATATAGAGGCATGAAATAACACCCCTAAGAATGTATGTTGGGAAATACGTGACCTGGAGAGTATCTGCTGTGTGAAGATTATTGAATCTTTCCGCAACAAATACAAATTCGAAATGTCTGCACATGTTTTCTCGTGTGCAGATATTTTTCAATGTAAAAGCGCTCAGGAATGATATTGTGATAGTAGCATCGCTTACTTGCTAAATTATATCAGCACAAAGCAACTAAAAAAGAGGGTAAGTGGAGGGGGGTCCATGCGAAAATTTAGGGGAGGGAGTTCAGCCCCCCCCCCCGCCCCCTCCCTTGGCTGCGTCACTGAACAGTAGGTCATGTATGCCAGTAGTTCTTCTATCAAACGTCCACTGATTTGAAAAATATCTTGAAGTTTTGTCTTTGGTGTTTACATTACTGTAAAGTATTTAAATAAAGAAAAGGTAGCTTTTCTCGTACTCGATTTATATTCCTCTGGGTGATTCCACGAGAATCGACACGGGTACAAAATTTGATATTTTGCGTGAAACCAGCACCACGAAATTGATCTATCTGTCGTCTGTTCCTATGTCTCCCACCTTTAATGAGAGCAGACGTAAAACAGCGTGCGCAAGTATCCACAGTGCGAATTCAAAACTGAAGTATAGTACATTAAAATGAATTTCACAATGTTTTTGTCGATAAAATTGCAGGAGGCGTAATCTTTGTCTCTACTTTGAAGCATACGATCTAAAGCAAGGCCTCCAAGATGCGGCGCACAGCAATTCATCTGTAGAGCAGAAGACGGATGACAACTTGCCCTAAAGCGTGTTCTTCAGTCTAATGCGGCAGTCTTCGTGCCCCAAGAGATAAACATTTGTTATGAATCATTTATGAACTCATTCAACATTCAATTCCTTTACCCAACGTGTTTCAAACACATGGCCGTCACAGCAGCTCCATCTGTGTGTCAGTAATGGAGAGGCACCACTTATTAGAAGTCTCAGTGCTCTACGTATAAGAGTGAATTCAGATACTGTAGAATATCGTGTTCAAGATAGTTACTCCTATCTGCTAAAACAGCCTGTGTTCACCAAATGCGGTCACGTTTACTCGCGATTGAAGCTTATTACCACTTTTCCGTTCCGATTTCCAGATTTGTCAACTTATCAGCGCATTCTCGAAAAGTTCTAATTTGTACCACGAGTATTGTCACAAAAAACAAAATAATGCAACTTGCTTTTCTATATTACTGTATGATGGCCTTCGGTTGTCTATTTACGAGATTTTAAAAAAAAATCGAAGATGGGTTTTTTTATTATTCTAATTTCAGTGGAGTACACTTTTGCCAATATGAGAATTTTGAGGCAATATCTAAAAATTTTCACTTGCCCTACGGCAGCAATAATTCATGTACCTAATGAACACACTATATCCTTAAAACGTGTCAAGTTTAAAAACGCTGCTTGCATTACTTTCGGAGAAAAAAAATAGGGAATACGTAACTTATTTTAAACTGTCGCAAAATTGGACATTTTTAAGAGCTATTTTCTTAAGGTCTACAAACTTGAAACCGTTTGAATTATTTCTTCATTAGACATGCATTTCAGGTAAAAAATACCTTGTTTGAAACAAAACTATTTGTCTTTTTAGAGCATCTGCATTTTTTGAAAATGACAGGTGATGAAATTGGTGCCTCTGTGTTGGTGAAGTTTGATATTTTCTCTCGTAAGTTATGCCGTTAATCCTAAAACAAAGTTGAATTTCGGGCTACCTGGTGATAGGTGCACGAAATATAAAATACTCAATGAAATCTAAAATATCAACTTTTTGGACCCGTGACGATCTCTCGTAGAATCACCCCTCTGCTTAAGCGACTAGGTTAATGCAACCACCTGCTTCACTCCTAACACTGATTACAAGCATGAAGCATTTAAAAAACACTACTTGAGGACTAATCTAACACCTTTATTCAGCTTTCATTCTTTGGATTTTGCGCCATACGAAGAGTTAGAAAATGAGCCACGAGGGCTACTGACGAATCAAGCGATGAAACGAAACGTGAACGCTAACAGTGAACTCGAAATGTTTGTGACTGCATCTGCTCGTTCATGTGCGCTTACAGCTTATCAGAGAAGTTTCAAAGCTATAGCAACCACTAAGAAAAGTTTACAGAATATTTTTTCTGCCCCCCCCCCTGCTGCCTTAAATACTGTGTCACAAAGTTGTTTATATCCAAGCACAGGCTGCCTATTTATTTAGTGGCACCGAGGAAAATGTTATCAAGTGCGTCAAGCAATTCCTGGCTTCACTGGCTAACTTTGGCACCTGTAGCAATATCAGCCTCAGCTGCACTGCCACTCGTTACGATAACATAGTTGCAGATCAGGTGACCGACCATACTGTAATTCCTCGGGCTTCGTGGTCTCTAATACGTAGTTCGACCGTGGTACTCGGCTCTTCCACGATGCCGGAAGGTCATGCTCACTTGCGTATATAGACAAGTAACACACAAGTACTGTCCTCGCTACTTGCTTGCTAGAGTTTTTTTTTTCTCTTGTTTGCTTTATTCTCTTTTTATCATCGTGTGGTGTTTTCCGTGTTCCCGGCCTAGCCTCGTCAAAAAGGGATCCCCATTTCCGTCTTCCACATCTTCTTACTCTTGCCTTATAGTTAAGTTGTATTATGAGAGAAAGACTAATTGAGGAAGGAAAAACAACTACACGAGGAAAACGTTGTGGAGGTGAGTTATCGCTGGTTCTACCATAGCGACTCAGCAGTGGTCGGTGTAGCACGGAGACAAGAAGTTGAGGTTATTAAATAAGCAGTGGATATGTCTATTTTGGCGCTATGACAATGGCACATAGTGGTATTTATCTTAAGACATTTACCGCGAATCCTTCGATCAGTGTACGGCCCTGCGACGTATTTAGCTTGCGTGACCAAAGGTTGACAAGTTCCTTCATGACACCCCTTAGAAACAGCCAACCACGAACGGACTGTCAGTTTTAGTTCAAGTCAAGTCCACTGAAAAGGGGGTGGTAGAAGCTAGTTGGCACTTTATGCGAGATGTGCTGTCACACTCACTCGCTGTCTCTCTTTCTAGAAAAAATATTGCGTTTCAAAAAAAGGATCCGTGGTGTGAAACAAAATGACGGCTCACCCCTTTAATCACTACGGCAATCGGTCAATCATTATCAGGTCGTTTGTTAAGTTCAAGCTAATGAGGGCGGAAGGAAGGGGAATGATAAACACGCATTATTACTAAAATCGCCAGTGCTTTTATGAAGAAAATGTCTTGTGGATTCAATGCTCGCTTCCCTCCTATATTTCATCCAAGCAAGGCTGATGCTGCACAACCTGTTTTGCTGTCATAAACTTGGAAAAAGTGGAACCACTTCCAATTCGCGAACACTGTCGAAATCAGTGGAGCTCCCCTTATTAAGGCTCATTCTCACGCATATGTGCGCGCTTTTTATTGGTTCACCTTTTCTACCGAGCCTTGTTTTCGTTCATGTTGGCGTGGGGCAGTCCCTCTCCTTCTCAGTCCTATTGTCGGCACGCTACAAGACCCTATGACCAGAGGTGAGCCAACGGGCAGTGATGCATCGAGTATCAACAAGCTAAATTGAAATCTATAATGCTACATAGTTCCTCTTTCCTACAGATACACAATAATGCAGTAGTTAGTAGTCGATGTGGGCAGATTCAATAATTTTCACACAGCAGATCTCAGCCGCGAACGTTGTAAGTTGGCTGCGCGACGGGATTAAAGTTGCAGCGGTAGTCATACGTGTTCTCGCCGGAACAGATCTCGCCGGAGTCGATCACTACGATAAAAAAATTGGCAGATACCACGTACAGTGAAAATCCATGATCTGCGAAGAACGAATGGGAAAGGTTGATTTGTCACTTTAAAATCAGCACAACGTTTCGCGGTGGAAGTAAATCATGCCGTACATGACTTCCGTGTCATGATCATCATGTTTTGGTGTGTCATTTACTTTCGTAATTTATTCACGCCATGTGATGCCAAATTTAGTATATGTGGAGCAAGCGAAACGGCCGCGAGCACTTATGAGCGTGGTATGTTGTCATGTTCTTACATGATACGCGTGTCAAGATTATCATGTATGCGCCAGTAATCTACTTTCGTCATCCATTTACGTCACGTAACACCAATTTTGGTATATGTGTAGCTAGCAAAACGACCGCAAGCGCATCAGTGAGAGCCCTTTCTACTCCAATGTATACTATGGTGTTGACGCAGGCGCACGCTGGGCGCAGCAACGCTACGTTAGCAAAACGCGAGCACACTACAGTCTGACGCCAGATGCAACCGGCGTGACCAGCGTCCGTCAGCGCGACCCGACGACAACCGGCGCGAAATGCGACATGCTGCATTTCCTGCCGATGCGTTACCCAAATAACACTGCGTTTCCCTCTTTTCGTGACGGAGGGACGCCGGACGCACTGAAACGCGCATGCTTGAAAGCAACGCAGTGCGGCGCTACCACGTCACGTCGAAACGTATTGGCGTCTTGACTGTGGCATGTAGTCATGTTCTTACATGACACGCAACTCACGATTATCATGTTTGCACCAGTCACATACCTTCGTCATCTATTGACGTCACGTAATACCCGATTTGGCATATGTGAAGCTAGCGAAACAGTCACGAGCGCATCATCAGTGTGGCATATAGTCATTATGTTACATGACACGCATGTCCTGATTATCGTGTTTGGATGTGTCATTAACCTATGTCCTTCATTCGCGTCACGTAATACTGTTTGGTACATGTGAAGCTAGCAAAATGGCCGCCAGCGCATCATGAGCGTGGCATGTAGTCATGTTGTTACACGACACGCATCCCATGATTATTATGTTTGCACCGGTCACATACCTTTGTCATCCATTCACGTACTTTAATACCAAATTTTGTATATGTGACGCTAGCGAAACAGCCACGAGCACGTCATAAGCGTGGCATGTAGTCTTGTTGTTACATGACACGCATGTCACGATTTTCATGGTAGGGTCTCTTGCTTGTGTTCGCCATGCAATCGTGTCATACCACATCAGTTTTGCAACATGCAATGTGAACGAACCACCCCAAGAGCTGCAGGAATATGAAAAGTAAATCATGACATTTATGACATACATGTCATAATTTTCATGTTATGACTAGTCAAACATGTTCTGGATACAGTCATATTATGCCATACCAAGTTGGGTATCTATACCATTATCGAAACGGTAAGGCGACTAGATAGATAGATAAATACGCTCAAAGTCACCGAAGTTCGCTAAGAAATGCTTCGCATATAATTATTGCTAGGCAGAGACTCGTTTTAATGGTAAAAGCCAGACACAGTTCTAAAGCCTGATAAGCCACATTCAACCATATTACAGCGTGATTATTCGTCCGCGTGCTAAGGTATGCTCAAGCCAGAGACTAACATTTCCATTGCACTTTCGCACGTTCTGCTAACATCTAAACACACACACACACCACACACACACACACACACACACACACACACACCACGCACACGCACGCACACACAACCACACGCATGCACGCAAGCACGCATGCGCACGTGGGAGAGCATATTCGGCTCATTCACCGAACTTCGCTTGTACGCGAGTATACCATACATTGATACATATCTTTACTTTGCCCTAACAGCTGAATGCACTCCAAAGTGTGTAATGACGAAGGAGCCACGCAGGCAAACGTACAGGCCAATCATAACCATAGAAAGGCCTCCTAACATATTCATCATGCAACTTAATCTGATAAAAAAAAGATGATGGTGATCAACCTGATTGATTAATTGATTGATTGGCTAATTGATTGATTGATATATGTGGGGGTTGAAATCACAAAAGCACCATATGATTATTTGAGACGTCCTAGTGAAGGGTTCCTAAAATTTCGACCCCCTTGGGCTCTTTAACGTGCACACAAATTTTAGCACACGGGCCTACAGCACTTCTGCCTCCATCGAAAATGCAGCCACCGCAGCCGCGATTCCATCCCAGGACCTGGTGGTCATAAACCTAAAGCAGCGTAATAAGTAATGCAGTGTGGGCAGTTGTAGTGAGCGCAAGTTTTATTGTTCAGCAGTATGGTAAACAGCCTTAGAATAGGGAATATAAAGCCGAAAACATATATATATACATATATATATATATATATATATATATATATATATATATATATATATATATATATATATATATATATGTGTGTGTGTGTGTGTGTGTGTGTGTGTGTGTGTGTGTGTGTGTGTGTGTGTGTGACGCATTAACAAGGTGATTCTCAGTGAAGCCGACGAAGAGGAAGTGCGCGTGCATTAAAATAAACGCATGGCATCTGGATCACGACGTGTCTCCATTTTGTAGCGTCACACAAGTCGACAGGATCGACCTCATCAACGTGCCATGGCTAATCCAATGCCTCCGCTCAACAAACAGAAGTTCAAAGGAACACCAGAAGACGTCCCCGTTGACAAGTGGCTTCTTCTTTTCGACATGAAGGCAGCCGAGGCGTCATGGACTCACCGCGATCGGGTCATTCACTTCGGCGAATACATTGAAGGGGAAGCGTTCAAGTGATGCCTGACAGAGATTTTCGGCAACGGCGAGACAACTTGGGACGATATCAAGCGCGACATGCAAGCCCGCTTTGCTACAACTGACGGAGATGCCTTCCGTCATATATATATATATATATATATATATATATCTGTTCGCCCCTTTACATTGACATGACTGGAAGCGAACACCGAGCGATTTCCACAACAAGCGAAATAATGCACAAGAACAATACACAACGTATACAATTTTTACAACTAAATAAAATATACTATGTATACAAGGAACGTTTCACGCAGCAAAGAGACCCAAGACATACCAGAATAGTGTTGATTATAATTTTCAATTCACGCGTAGATTGAAACGCGTGCACAGGAGTACAGAGTAATCGTTAACGATTTTTTCTAAACACACAGGAGTGATCTTTTGGTAGTCACACTTGTTGGGGCTTCGGAAATTTCCGAGTGAGTTCTTCCAACGCGTGAACGGAAAGAGGACCAAGCCACCAAAACTCTGTGACCCTTGCCTGAACTTTCTTTTCCAAAAAATCCTCATGCCTTGCAAAGAACTCCCTCCTGATATTTAGAATGCACCAGCAAGGAAAACATTTCTAGCCAGAGAGGTTGGAACTTCAGTTAGCGCTTACTAACTGTGTAAAAGGTGTATATAGCTCTTGGTTTCTATGTGGCCATTAGCAAACGTCGTCCAGTCTCGTCGTCCTGCAACTCCTGGCGCCTTGGTCCGTTTAACACGCAAAAACCTACGTCGTTTTCAGGAATCGCGGTTTTTGTGCCTCCATCTTGCTTTGATCGGTTTTCAGGAGTTCTTTTGTCACACTAGTCGTAACCAGGCAGTGGAGAACTACAGCTGGGAACTGTTTCTACGACTGCTGTAGCCTTTCAGGCAGTTGTCGAGTGTGCACTGGGGCGAGCGTCACTTTTGGAGAAATAACCGTCAAGCGCTTTTCTTTCGGCGTTTCGGTGTGGCAATTGGGTCTCATAGAAGGAGCTGATTGACACGGAGCACGAACTACCCACCAATACGGGTAGGCAGCGTACTTCAACGGGATGACTTCGCATTGCTAGGAAGCAACGCGCTCAGTAAAGTTCGGGTAGTGACACTGAATGAGAGGAACGAAAACTTTAGCGAAGATACGTGTCGGCTGGTAACGTTCCGCCTTAAATACTCTATAGCACTCGTTTCTCTTCTGAAGGAAAGATTCGCAGGTATACATTCTCTCCGCTTCCCTTCGGGTCGATAAGGTGGCGCTTGCCCAGTATCCAGCTCTGCGTGCGAAACGTCTCGCGTTTGTGATTGCGCCCCTACAGAAGGCTGGTAAGATCTATTGCATTGTGATGTCATACTAAAAACGTGAATGAACGCGAAGTGTTGATGCCAGCAGGGAAGTTCCAGTGACTCGCATCAGTATGCCCGAAACAGACAACCGACAGGCGCGGATGGTGCACAGTGCCGCGTAAGTAAACTTGTGTTGCATGCGCTGCCTGTTCTTGTCGGAGTTCACTCCTACTGCGAAATTGATTATGATGCCCTATTGTGTGAACAACATCGGAGTTTATTCCTTCATCACTAGTGAACCAATCACTCGAGATGTTGTGCGGTATGAGGCTGCTCCTGGTCGCGCCAGCGAGAGTGCTGCAAACATGAATGCACGTATATGTAGTTAAAACAGTTTATACATAACATATCTACGCTGCACCAGGCCTGCGAGGTAGGTGCAGCACAGCCACAGCGAAAGCTAGAAGACCGGCCTTTCCAAGCCTTTTTTAAACAAGCATTGGGTAACTACTGCAAGCGCACTTGCTTGGTACCCACTAGGGCATTAATAATAAACCTTTAGGTAGTAGGCTGGCATTGGCTGTGCTATCTTTAGTCATTCTTCTGAGAAGCCTAATATACGCTAAACACTTACAAGGGAATTTGTGCCAATAGTCCATGCAGTGGCTGATGACGATGAGGAAATATGGCTGAAGTGGGTATGCGCGACAGTTAATAGGCGAATAAGAACAAGATTTTGTGATGGTTTGGAACATTGAACGGCCCACTCGTTACACTATTCGCATTGTGCGATGACTGGTTCTTTCGCTGTTTGAAAACGCTTTATAGGTCGTATTACCGCAATTGGCTTCCTGACATCAAGCCTGCCTAAGGCAAGTTTGACTGTAAGCCACAAGCACCGGTGTAGCGGAGTGGTAGAATACTGGGCTGGCGCCCAGCGGACCTGGGTTTGAGCCCAATTGTGCCTTTAGTGCTAGGTAATGCCTGCCTAAGGCAGGCTCGACAACAAGTGATGTATTGTACTGGCACCCAGTGGACTTGGGTTCAAGCCCCACTGTGTCATTGGTGCAAGTTTTTTTTTCTATTTTCGCGTGACGTGGTTATGGACAAAAACAACTGCGGGTGACCCGAAAAGTGATCTCCTAACAGCTTTCGCTGCAAACATTACTTAATGCGTACCGCAAGCATGCGTGGATGCGCGCAAGAAAGTAAGAAATGTTGTCTAAAAGCTATCACAGCATGATCGCTGCTTGACATATAGAGCTGAACATAAAAATCATTCCCACGGGCATGCAGCCACAAACATCGACAGCAAGAAATTATTCGCTCAGCGAAGTAAGCAAAACCGTAATGTAATTATGAACGTACAAATAGATGCTCTGTATACCTCTAATTTCCCATTGTAAGCGGAGCCGTTATTGACTCGTGAAACGCACTTCGCCACGACGAGGACTATGCCATCTACGCTTAACAGAGATTAACAAATGATGTCTTTTCGAATCGGGCGGGTCATCGCAACGATGCGTTTTCAAAGACTAGTTATTCAATGGTGTGACGAAAAACTGTTGCTCGAAACGGCCACCTGTCATTTACTGTACTTTATTTCGCTTTCTCTACTAAGAACGTCAACACCATATAAATAAGGAGGCGTGAAGGACATGAAACATTGCAGGCCAATCAGTTTACTGTCTGTTCTCTACAGAATATATACATTAATAATAGTTGATAGAATTAAGGTGACATTAGAGTTCAATTATTCAAAGGACCCAGCAGGATTTTTACAGGCTTCTCCACACTAGACCCCATTCATACTATCAATCAGGCAATGGAGAAATGTAAGGAATACAGCTACTCTTATACATAGCTTTCATAGATTTCGAGAAAGCATTTGACTCCGTCGATACATCAGCAGCAATGCAAGCACTACGCAATCAGGGAATCAACGAACGCTACATAAACATACTAGAAAAATATATAGTGGATCTACAACCACTATAGATATCCAGATATCTATAAAGAAAGCAACAGAATCTCAATAAAGAAGGGCGTAAGGCAGGGAGACACGTTCTCTCCTATGCTATTCACCGCGTGTTTACAGGAGGTTTTCAGGGCCCTAGATTGAGAAGAGTTGGAGATAGGAGTTCATAGAGAGTATCTTGGTACCCTGCGATTTGCTGATGGCAATGCCTTGATGAGTGAGTCAGGTGACGAATTACAGCTCATGATTACTGAACTGGACACAGAGAGCAGAAGAGTAGGTCTGAAAATTTATATGCACAGAACTAAAGTAATGTACAACAGTCTCGGCAGAAAACACTACTTTGCGACAGGTAGAGAGACGGTCGAAGTTCTAAAGGAATGTGTCTACTTAGGACAGGTGGTAACCACACAGCCGAACCATCAGAGTTCGGCTCTGCATTCATCAGGCATTCGGCAATCATGAATTTGGCAATGAAGCATTTGACAATCAATCATTCGGCAATTATGAATGGTAATCCGCCACTAACCCTCAAGATATATACCAGCGGCATCTTGCCGGTACTTACCTACGGAGCAGAAACCTGGAGGCTCACAAAGAGGGCTCAGCTTAAATGCAGAACAACGCAGCGAGCGATAAAAATAAAAATGAAAGGTGTAACCTTAAGACACAAAAAGAAAACAGAGTGGGTTAAGTATGTTATGGTTGAAATCAAAAACAAATGGACGTGGGCCTGGCGTGTAGCGCGCTGAAAGGATAACCGCTTGTCATTATTGTAACTAACTGGATTCCCAGAGAAAGCAAGCGGTTTAGGAGGAGACAGAAAGTTAGGTGGGTCGATCAGGTTAAGAAATTCGCAGGTACACCGTGGTAGCAGAAAGTACAAGACCGGGTTGATTGGCTGATCATGGGAGAGGCCTTTGACCTGCGATGGGCGTAGCCAGGCTGATGATTATGATGAGTTTACTCTTACTTACTATCTTCACAAGCATACGTATGGAGATAGGGGGGAGTCTCATGACTTTGATATACGTGGACAGAGCCGTCCACTTCTGCCCTGAACACCGTGCCGTGCGGCCGGCGCTCCGCAGAGCGCCCTCGCCGGGTGCTCCGGAAACTAACGCGCAAGCGCAATGACAGCCGTAGGCTTCGCCGCATCGTCTGCTAGAGCGCAGCGGCTCAGCCGAATTTCGCCTGCTTTGCAGTGAAGCAAGCATCACTCTTGTTTATGCGCACGCAAATTTAGAAGCTGGCACTGTTCTCGAGAAGCGAAGCGACTGTGCCTTTTCTGCAAGCAATCGTACAAGTATTAAACCTCGCCTCATACATGAGAAAAACTTTCAAGTTGCTCTGTCACTGCAAAAACTAAGTGATTGGCTGGGAGATAAATAATATTCCCACAGCTCACACAACATTTTTGATCAGTCCAAAGTTGGGTGCCGCAAAAAGCACAATAAAAATGTAACTGTGTGTATTACTCCAGGTAATAAGTGTGAACGCTGTAGCAATGCACCCGCTGCAATTAACTGGTATTGAAAAGAACTCATAGAGGAGTGCATAAGCATAATTTAGTCGCATCTGGTCAAGAAAAAAGTTCTGTTCAAGCTTATCTGAAAGTAAAAATAAAATATCGGAACGTTTGCAAATGCCTCTCAGTTACCTCAAATGTTGTACTTAGATAATTATATTATAGTATTTAGATGTGGGTGGCATCACCATTAGCCTCGATCACCACCATCATCCTATCCAGAAGGGACGCATACAAGGCGTCGCGTGTCTCAACGTTTGCCCTGGCTTCCTCCCAGCAGTCTTGTACTGCTGACCACAGGTTGTTCGAACACAAACCATGTATGCTGCGGAAGCACAACGCTGCCTTTATGTTTCCTCATATATTTTCGATGATGTTCATGTCTGGGGATTTTGGTGGCCTTTCCAGCACAGCAACTACACGCTCTTGCAGGAAAGAGGAAGTCAGCTTGGACGCGTGTACTGGGGAGTGGTCTTCTTGAAGGATGATGTCCCTATCTGACAACGCTTCTATTAAAAGGATTGACAACGCCACATCGTCTAGAATGAAGCAGTAGCTCTTAGCCGTGAAACAGTCATGCACCCTGACGAGAGGACCGAGGCCATTCTTTGTGATTGCCCCCTAGACAGTCCCTGAACTTCGGCCACTGGCGGTTACTCGCTCTATGTATCGCGGCACATACCTGCAGAAAATGAACAAGTGTAGTTCATTAACGGACAAAGATGGCTTTATGATGCTGCCATACTGAAACGTAGAAAACAATAGCACGACAAAGTACTGACCGAACCAACGATAAGTAACTTTCTTGTGGTTGCCTTGGGGACATTAAACGCTGGAGCCAAGTACTCGTGGCAGCTACTCATATTTTTCATTGTATCATAGGTATGATGAAGGAGACTCCGAGGGCAAAATGAGGTCCCCATTTTGCGAGCTTTAGCATACAGCGAGCTTTAGCAGACTAGGCCTGAGTTGCCATGACCACAGACCAGTTGGCCTGCGGGACGTGTACAGAGGTTCTCGGTGGTGCTTCCCGAAATCTATGGGTCACACGTGCATCAACTTTATAAATGAAAGTCGTCTTCTCAGGTTACCTCATGAGTTGAATTAGAGTTGCGAAGAAATTTAAATATATCCTTGCTTAAAATACATACACTTTTAACCACACGTACTAACAAAAACCTGATAGTTAAGTGTTTTGAATAACATATTTTAGTGTTCTAGATAACCACAAAAGTTAGAGGGGCTAAACTCCATAAAATTACCTTCCTGTTAGATATCACTCGCACCTTGCATTATCTAGCCGAAAAAAAGTTTTTCTTAGAATATTTAGCTGCTAACTTGAAATCAATAAAATATTACCGCGAAATGAACAAGTAACTAGCGCTGCTAAAAGCAGTGGTTGAAATTCACAGAAACATGACTGTTTCTTCAAAGCTTAAGAGCACTGCTTCACATACCACGTGTTCGTGGGGCGCCAAACTCGCGTTCTCTGATCCCACCGAGTCCTGAACGTGGACTGGTCCATGAATACCATGCGTTTCCAGTGAGATGCACACCAGTTGGCATGATCTTCAGCAAACTGGAGCCGCTTCACCTTGTTTTCAGCTCACATGAGTGATCCTTTCAGCTTTTAAGTCCTCATTACTAGAGGTGGTGCTTAATGGTTGTAGCCGAAATATGGTGGAGTCTGAGCTCAGCCACTACTTATCGGACTGTAGTTTTCGGCTGTTCCGCCATGGCTGCCACAATTTGCAGGTATTCGTTCTTTGTAGTCACCCAGCGGACAGGCTGCTCAGGGGCTTCTCCAATGTGTCCTTCATTCCTGTCCACTATGAATGACCCGTTTGACGGTGGCAAGAGATCGGTTTCTCATCGCAGATACAGCACGTTGAGAGTATTCTAGCAGGCATAGATCAACGATGCGTCGTCTTTCGTATTCTGGTATGGTCCTTAGATTGGGAGGCAATACTAGACTGAAGTACCAACGAACATATGCAGCCCTTTTGTCATGCGGCGATAAAAAAAAAGTCAAGTTTGAAGGCGCTACGAAATGAAGGGTCACAATAAACTACCGCATTGGGCTAACGTTTAGAGCCAAGTAAGATATAAAGCGCTAAGAGGGCCTTGTGTCACGCAGAGGCAAAAAGGTATGAAGATTTATTCTGCATCTGCTCACAGTTGTAAAAGTTTGTCATCGGTGCTTGTTTGGTGCAGTGATTGCCCTGTTGGACTTTTGCTGAAAACTTTATTAGAACGTTTTCTAATTTGTCTGATTCGGTAGCACATGACAGCAGCGCTATTGGTAAAAAACAAATGTAACAATATCAGTTCTCTAAGACTAACAGACTAGCCACTATCTTTTCTTTAAAGGGTAGTAACTATTCAATGTTTCCAAACCTTGCAAGATGTTATGCCAGGCCTTACATGATACATTCATTAATTTCGCGGTGCTCATCTTTGCGCTGATCAAAAGCAGTCGGGTTAGCCAAGAAATATTCTTTTTGTTATAGTGAATAGCTTAGTTGTGGCAATGCCAGCACGCCTTGAAAGTATTGCTCATGTGTGAACCGAGGTTTATTACTTGTACGATTGCTTGCAAAAAAGTCACAGTCCCTGCGCTTCTCGAGAATCGCACCAATTTCTCAACTTGCATGCGCAAATACCAAGAGTGCTTGCTTCACCGCAAAGCAGACGCAATTTGGTCGAGCGGCCATGCTCTAGGAGACGACGTGGCGAAGGCCCCGCCTTCAGCCATTATTGCGTTTGCGCGTTAGTTTGCCAAGCACCCGGCAGGGACGCTCCGCGGAGCGCCAGCCGCATGGCGCGGAGTTCAGGGTAGAAGTGGACGGCTTTGTACACAATCTGCTCAAACTACCGCCAGTAGTCACGTCACAGGAAAAAGCTGAGGCCTGCGTCCCCGTGCCCCCTCTCGCAGTCAGATCAGTGTGAACCCCCTTCTCTCTCCCCCCCCCGTCCTCAAAAGAAATGTCTGGCTACGCCCCTGATACTGTGATCAAGGGAGATCCCTTGTTAAAGTGAAAAAAGTAATAGTGTTTTAGTAGTAACATAAGGCATTCCCCCCCCCCCCCCAAGCAGTTATCTTATCCAAGTGCTCTTGAAGTGATCGGAAGTCATCATTGCTATCATTTAGGTAATAAAAGAGGTAATCGTTTGTGAGCAGGCGTGTTAACTGAGACGTTTGTGGAAAGATCACTAGTATAGATTTGAAAAAGCGGAGTGCCCATGACGGTTTCTTGAAGTACTTCAAACCGAACAGGGAGCTTCTTCTTGCATAATGATTTGAAGCGTGAACAGACTGCCCCTGATTGCTAAACAAAGCATGAATGCAGTTCTGAAGAAAAGGAATAAGTTTTCAGCGAGAAATTTTCAAAATATTTTACTGATGTAGCACCATGTCGAATGCTTTTTCGAAATATAAAACAGAGTGCCAACTGACACATCTATAACGATGTAAGAGTTAATGTCATTTAAAAACGCGCTAGTAGTGTGTCACAAGAAACTCCTTTGCGCAATCTATGACGATTGGAATGAAAAGGGTAATCGATAATAAAAAAAACCTAACTCAGTGTAAGTATATTATTCATTAGTTTTGGGCAAACAATGTTCAGTGATATTTAGTGGTATAACTGCGACATAAAGGAAGTGGACCTTTTTTCTTCAAAAATTTGACAACGTTGCCTATTTTCCGTCACCTGGTACCCCATCTAAAGATATTAAATGTGGAAAGACTGATTTTACTGAGAGTGTGTGTAGTTCCATTTAAATTTTTTGAGGAGATACCATCAACGCCTGCCGGTGATAAAAGCTTTATATAGCCAATTACATTTGCGACACGAGATAAAATGAAGGTGATATCAGCCAGGGTGGCAAATCAGATAGACTATCAACAGGTTCATCACTAAAAACGGAAGAAAATTTGCGGTTAACTGCTACCGCACTTTTCTAGTCAGGAACGGGCTGGTTTTCGTCATCATGCAGGGACAATGGTTCCGATTGATTAGGATTGGTGTCAGGCTTCGTATATTAGTAAATCATGCAGATACATTTGTTGCTGCTGCGGCACGTGACATAACGGGTTCGACAGGTGACCTTTCATTAGACAACCATGTTAGTTATAGGGTTACTGCTCCTACTGTATCCGCTGCTACATCGTACGCATACACCAAATGGTCGATTCGCATTATATCGACTGCAAGCTTGCATGCGACGTTTCCTATTATCACAAATTCCAGCAGTTTTGTTTTAGGGGCACGTGTTTAAAGTGATAAGGATTCCCGTATGGTCAATTCGCTGCCCTTCAACTTGAATCCTTTTTTTATTATCCACTCTTTATCTGTAGGCAAGTAGATAAATATGATAATGATAGATAGGTCTGAAGTTGTCTTGGTATTGACTGAGACGAAGGGCTTGGTCAATCTGAGATGACTCGATTCTTAATCAAAGATGCGTCGACCACAATTTGATAACGTGCCCATCGGATGAATACCATGTTCCTGAAGGGTTATCGGGTTTTCAGAAACATAATATATTCCAGCAGCCATCTTGTAGCGACACGCGTTTAAAGTGAAAAGGCTTCCCGTATGGCCAATTGGCTGCCCTTTAGTTTGAAACCTGTTTTCAACTTGAAGTCTGTTTTCAGTATCATGATCGATGGTTTTCAACTTGTGGCAGAATTTATGCGCGGTATCAGCTGTTCCAAACAATGTACGACCAAGGTTAGTTTTTTTAAGGCAACAGTGTCGATTTGTATGGGACGACCTCTGGCTGAAAGCATTCAATTTCCCTGCCAACGGAAGCTTGTCAGTGCTTGAGAGCCTGTAAGTCCTTCTTATTGTCACGTAGAAATAACAGCATTAAGTCAGTAACCACAGCACAGTTCACGCACATTGTAAACCGCCTTCCTTCTAGTCAGAGACGCCTTTCAGGGTATGTCTCGCTCTGTAACGCTTAGTCGAAACCACGGAAAAATATTGTTGACATAACAGGGTTCAATCTAGCAGGGCCTGAGAGAATGAGGAGTAACCGATGCACGTTTGACATGACGTTGCATTTGCAACATTTGCATTTGCATTTGCATGAAATTGCATTTGCAACTGGCGCACGATCCCCAGTGATTAAAGGTTTCTATTCGAGCTCTTGACACACAAGCAACGTTCAGAATAACTAACCTTGACGATGGAACAGGACGAGTGCTTCCTCTCAGCAGTGGTATCAAGCCCCGATGAATCCCGCATGAGAAGTCATATGCACCGTCAAGCCAGTGCCGGTAGCCTATCTGTTTCAGCAGGTGGCGCTGATTACGGAATTTGTGTCCAGAAATACCTGAGTAGCCATGACGCTGGCGCCCAGTTCTTGAATACATCCAATACATCCAAGTGGTGCCAGCAATGAGGTAAAGAGTCGGCACAGAATGCCAGGGATGCACTGGAAAGCAGGCCACCCTGAAAGAGCAAACAGGGCAAATACTTGCTCTATGCAGCCTCTATTTTGATATGTTTTCTTTTCTTTATAAGTTTATTTTAAGACGCATGCAGTGAGAGCCTAAACGCACTACGTGTTAAGTGCGTAAGACGTGAGAAGCAGCCTAAGAGTATGATGATGCGCGTGTGAAGTAATATTTTATTGCCACAGGCATTTCTGTTAGACATCAAAACCATTTTGTTCGTCACATTGCATGACGCCGTCTGACTTCTTGTTCTGAGGATAGCGCATCGCGTTTTCTGAACAAGAGTTGGAAATAAGTATTTGCGTGTTACGAAAACGACTTAGCACTTGAGCACGTGGTAAAATACTGTGTATCATGATTTATGTGAGGTTTCTCATCTTCAAGTCGGATTAAAATTTTTTGTATATGATGGCTGCCCCTGTTTGTCAAAAGCGGCATTACTAGATGATTTGGCGACATTTGCTATTCACGTATATAAGAAAAGGTTGTCGCGAATTTCACGCCTATATCTGGTTTGAATTTGACTATTACCTTTCGCAACTGTTTAAGACAACGCACGACAGAAGCTGGAGTCCTGTGCGAAGTCGCGCCTTCGTTGGCCGCTCAATGGCGCGCTTCCTAATATACGTCACTGAGTACAGCCATCATTAGATCCGGTTGAGGCTACAATATGAATGGCTAGCTTCAGCGTACAAGTCGCAATACTGATACTCATTATTTGATTAGAAAACAATGGAGAGCCGAGTTACTCGACGCCACCCGATAATATACTGGAAGTCCCTTTGTAAGCCATATACTCAAGAGGACGGTGCCGCAATTTTAACACGAGAGCATTAACGAGCTCGTTTCGCAGAAACGCTGGCGTCGGCACCGCTGGTTGTGAGCGAAAAAGGATTATCTTGTGCGTGACCTAAAAATCGAGAAAGAACGAATAAAAGGGTAACATTACTGGTTGTTGGCCTAGTTGGTACATGTTTAATGACATGCTTTAGCCGCAAATAGCACACACACAAAGTAAAGGAACACTCAACGACAAAAACAAGTGGCTTGTGCTTGTTGCTGAGTGTTCCTTCACTTTGTGTGTGCTATTTGCGGCCAAAGCATGTCATTTAGTTATATTCTGGTTTCTGGTGGGGATCGAACCCTGGTCCTTGTGCGTGGCACCCAGGTGTCCTAGCACAGAGCCACGCGCCTGGTTGTGAATGTAGTGAAAAAAACTTCCTCTTCTTGACAATTGAAATGAAGGTAACTTTCATGTTTAAGAAATACACGCGTCTTGTACACATGCTTCACAATTCAACATGAAATATTGCGGCAATAACGCGTGATACAAGCGTACATTCCCATCGGGCGTCAGAACATATTGTGACGATGGAACGCGTTTATTTACAATATGGGTAATGCAGAGGTGTAGCTCAGCCAAGGATCCACAGCGTCGCTCGCGAGCCAGTCGAGTCTCTTCCTCCTCTTCGTCGAATCTTCGCTAGCGCGTTTCACTTCCCGGTTCGCAGACGATGCCCTCTGGGCGAGTCACTCAGATGGTTGATGATGGCAAGGTTTAAGGCGCGCAACGTGTGTCAGTTGTGTTTTGCTAGAGCGGCGACCATTGCTTGTGACGCTCGAGATTACGTACGTGACGTCGCTGAGGCGGTCAAGAATGACGAATGGACCGGAATAGTGAGCCAAGAACTTTTGGCACAAACCACGTTTGCGGACTGGTGTCCATAACCACACAAGATCGCCCTTGCTATAAGATACGGAGTGATGGCAGGCGTCGTAACGTTTCTTAGAACGCTGCTGGGATGCCAAGGTTCGGAGGCGTGCGATGCGACGGGCTTCTTCTGCGCGGCAGAGCGTCTCGGCTGTCGAGGTTTCCACGTCTAGTGTAAAAGGTAGTATAGTGTCGAGACAAAATCGTGGGGAGCGAGCGTACAGCAGGTAAAATGGAGAGTAACCTGTAGTCTCATGCTTCGCGGTATTGTACGCGTACGTGATGTAAGGTAGCACTTCGTCCCAGTTTTTGTGCTTAGAATCGACATAAATAGACAGCATGTTCGTGAGAGTCCGGTTCGTGCGCTCTACGAGACCATTGGTCTGCGGGTGATATGGTGTGGCATGGCGGAAATTGCAGGCAGACAGACGCAGGATCTCTTCAACGACGTCGGCAACGAACTGACGTCCGTGGTCGCTAATGACAACGCGTGGAGGACCATGGCGGAGAATTACACAACGAAGCATAAACTGCGACACGTGCATGGCCGTTGCAGCAGGTATTGCAGCAGTTTCTGCGTAGCGCGTTAGGTGGTCAACACAGACGACGACCCATCGATTGTTACTGCTCGATCGTGGAAATGGACCGAGCAGATCGACACCAACAGTCTCGAAGGGAGAGTTAGGAGGTGGAACAGGATGGAGAAGTCCTGGCGGCGTAGCCGTGGGACGTTTGTGTCGTTGGCATTGTTCGCATCCAGCAACGTATTTTTCCGTGTCGTGTCGCATCTTGGGCCAATAGAACCTTTGCTGGATTCGTTGAAGCGTTCTGGCGAAGCCCATGTGGCCGCAGGTTGCGTCGTCGTGTAAGGACCAAAAGACGTGAGCCCGTAAAGTGCGTGGAACAACTAGAAGCAGACGGGCGCCTTGTCCGGAATAATTCTTCTTGTAAAGGACGCCGTCATGAACCACAAAAGAGCTTGGGTTTGCGTGTTCATTTGCGGAGGCGAATAGAGAATCTAAGGAGCGGTCCTCTTGTTGGGCTGTCCGGAAAGTCGCGAGATCAGGGAACTCAGAGGCAATAGCGCCGATATACTGGTCGAAGTTGTCAGCGTCGCACTCCGTCATCGGTAGAGGAAGGCGCGATAGGCAGTCGGCGTCTACGTGCCGGTTACCGCTCTTGTAGCGTACTGTGAAGTCGAACTCCTGTAAGCGCAAAGCCCATCGCGCCAGTCGTCCAGATGGGTCTCGGAGGCCTACCAACCAGCATAGAGAATGATGGTCGGTGACTACCGAGAAGCGACGACCGTAGATGTATGGGCGAAACTTGTGCACGGCGAAAACAACTGCGAGGCACTCCTGTTCTGTGACTGTGTAATTTCGTTCTGCCTTGCTCAACGAACGACTCGCGTAAGCGACCACGTGTTCAGCATTGTCATGGCGCTGAACGAGCACTGCACCAAGGCCGATTCCACTGGCATCTGTGTGAATTTCCGTTTCAGCAGAAGGATCGAAATGGCGTAGTACCGGTCCTGAAGTCAGTATGAACCGAAGCTGCTTAAAGGCTGCTTCGCAATCCGGTGTCCAGTGGAAAGGGACATCCTTTTGCAGCAAGTCGGTCAGTGGTTGTGCTTTATCAGCGAAATTCGGAACAAATCGACGAAAGTAAGAACACAGGCCCAGGAAGCTACGCAACTCCCTGGGGGACTGCGGCTGCTTGAAGTTGCTGACAGCGGCGACTTTCTGCGGGTCCGGTCTCACGCCATTTTTATCTACCAGGTGTCCCAGAACCAAGGTTTCACGTTCTCCAAAGCGACATTTTTTTGAGTTCAGTGTAAGCGCAGCTTCCTCGAGACAGGTTAGAACGAGGTCAAGGCGATGATTATGTTCTTCAAATGTTCGGCCAAAAATCACGACATCGTCCAGGTAACACAGGCAAATTTCCCATTTGAGGCCCCGTAAAACGGTGTCCATATATCTTTCAAATGTGGCGGGGGCATTACACAAGCCGAATGGCATAACATTAAACTCAAACAGACCGTCGGGTGTAACAAAGGCCGTCTTTTCTTTGTCAGCCGGATCCATGGGGATCTGCCAATACCCGGATCGCAAGTCCACCGATGAAAAATAGGACGCTGAATGCAGGCAGTCGATGACATCATCGATGCGAGGAAGCGGGTACACGTCCTTCTTAGTTATAGAGTTGAGACGTCGGTAGTCAACGCAGAACCTCCAGGACCCATTTTTTTTCTTGACCAAGATAACAGGCGCGGCCCAGGGACTTGACGATTCTTGAATTACGCCAGAGGTTAGCATCTCGCTGACTTGCTCTGAAATCACCTTGCGCTCTGACGCGGAAACTCGATAAGGTTTCTGTCTGAGGGGGGTGCGCAGATTCGGTGTCGATCTTGTGACGAGTGCGTGTGCTGGGCGTCTGAGGTCTATGCGACTTCCGTGCAAAATCAAATACTTTAGCGTGCCTGGCCAGCAGTGTAACCAACACTTTGCGCTTATGCGAGGGAATAGACTTGCTAACCATCTTATAAAATTCGTATTCCGTGCCGGATACATCAGCATAGTTCGAATTTGCCGCATTGCTGAGAGCTCCTATGCAGATACTGCACTGCCCTTCAAACATGGCAAGGCGCATTCCCTCTGGTAGTACAACAGACTCGGATGAGCAGTTAACTACCCATAATTTAGTTTTTCCCTCGGTGAGAGACACAACGCAGCGCGGCAGAAAGATGTTTTTCTTCATGCAAGGCAAAGGCAACGGCTCAATCACAATATCAGGAGAACTGAAACTCGAGTCGGCATTCGAAGCAGCAACGGGCACGCTGGCAGTAGACCATGCTGGTAGAATAGTGTCTTTAACTACAACGAGTTTGTCGTCTCCGCTACGCTGAGGCTGCTGGGGCGAGGGCGGACAACAGAACCTCGCCTGCCCCGCAGTCGACAGTCGCACGGCACTCTTGCAAGAAGTCAATTCCAAGGATAACGTCATGCGTGGAATGAGCGAGCACTGCGAATTCTGCCTTGTACGCTTTGCCAGCAACACGAACAGACACAGTGCACACACCTACTGGACACAAAGCCGTGCCGCTGACTGCTCGAAAAGTAGAAGATTTATCCCAATAAAACATAACCTTGCGGCCAAGTCTCTCCTTGAAAACTAAACTCATTACAGAAACTGTTGCACCGGTGTCTACCAGAGCCATCGTGGGAACATCGTCAATGAATACATGAACCTTGTTGTGAAGCATGTGAACTAATGGAGGCATACTTGTGTGCAAAGCGGTACGTCCAGCGACCTCGCCTCCATCGGCCGCGCCGGCTAGTTTCCCGGTGGCGGAGAGGAAAGCCGCGGCCGGGGACGGGGAGATGGGGACCGTCGCTGGCGCGTGGTAGGTGGCGTCAAGCTCCTCACAGAGGCAGGCGAGTCACTGCGGATGTTCGGCCGGTGCCCGTGCTTCTGGGCAGTTGAATCCGAAGGCCAGTAGGCGTAATCGGGCTGTTGACTTCGCCGTGCAAGCATCGCTGGTCGGTCAAAAAACGTCGTGCGTGGGCGACGTCGCGATGGGCAAAACCGGGCGATATGTCCGCGAACACCGCACTGGTAGCACACGGGGCGTTCCCGAGGCACATTGAATGCTGCGGTGTGGAGAGGATGCTCAGGGAACTGTTGCCACTCGGACACAAACGGAGGCGGTTGGCTGTCGTAGCTATAACTGCTGCGGGGCGCATAAGACGACTCGACGTAAGTAGCCTGTGGTGGCGGAGCCCTCAGCCGTGGACTGCGGGTGGAGTAACTGCGCTCGTCGAAACTCGCAGCATTGATGCTTGGGGATAGAGTATCACACTGCGGGTCTCCAGCTTGCATGGGAACAGAGACATGGCGACGCAGTTCCTCCCGTACAATCTGACGAATGGTGGAGGAAAGGTCGGCAGGTAGAGAATTCTGGCAGACATCGACGGTGGCAACAGTCGTGACGTTGGCCAGACGTCCGAACTTCGATGTGATGCGACGAGTTTTAAGAGCCTCGAAGGTTCGGCAGTGGTTAATCACGTCGGCCACGCATTCCAGGCTCTCCTTGCCAATGAGGAAGTGGTAGACGTCATCGGCGATGCCCTTGAGTATATGGCCCACTTTGTCTTCTTCCGTCATGTGGGCATCCACCGACTTGCACAACTTCAGAATCTCTTCAATGTAGGTTCTGCATGTCTCACCGGTGACTTGAGCCCTCTGCGACAACGTCTGCTCGGCACGTTTCTTCTTCGTTGCTGGGTCTCCAAAGCATTTCTTAATTTCCTCCACAAACTGGTCCCAGGTTGTCAATGTGTCTTCATGGTTCTCAAACCATACCAGCGCCGTGAAATCGAGGAAGAGCCCCACGTGAGACAGCTTGCTAGCCGCATTCCAACCGTTCGAACGGCTCACCCGCTGATAGTGGCTTAGCCATTCGTCCACGTCATCGCCGGGTTTCCCTGTGAAGGTTCGCGGCTCCCTGTAGTGGTAGGGCGACGTCCTTGCGGCTGGTTGCTGGTTGTCTCCGTCCGAGCTCATTTCTTGAGGTAATGGTGCCAAGCCCGCTAGTCGACGGCTGCGGCGAAGCTCGTGTAGCGGTTCCGTCGTTAGGGGACGGTGCCTCTCCGGTATCACTTGGTAGTAGCTAGCTTACCCAGCACCTTCCACCACAATTGTGACGATGGAACGCGTTTATTTACAATATGGGTAATGCAGAGGTGTAGCTCAGCCAAGGATCCACAGCGTCGCTCGCGAGCCAGTCGAGTCTCTTCCTCCTCTTCGTCGAATCTTCGCTAGCGCGTTTCAATATGATTTTCATAGTGAGTTCTTGGTTTGAAGCCAGTCACCCGTTACAAAAGGCACACACGTTACTGCGCCTATTCCCTTAGAGCCACGCAGTGGGAGCATAGCAAGTTCGAAAATATTTGAGGCGAAAGATATCGCTGTCACGTTCAATTTTTAAAGGCGAAGCTTAAGAATTCCCAAATTGTTTTGTATAACTGCTTTGCTTTGTGTTTCAATGGCTCGTCACAACGCAGAACAAACATAAGAACAGAGTGGTGCTCCTTCACGTCTTTATGTGCATAGAGCGCACTGGTTCACCGTTCAGCTGCCAGTGTTTGTGTTTGCAATCTTAACGGTCTGAATATGCGCGCACGTACCCGGTGTGCCTATTCGCACAGTCTTCACTGTCAGCACGTGCTCAAGTGTTTTAAAGCAAAAGCTGTTATTAGATCACCTTACGTGTGACGTGCAGTTGTCCGCCGCCGCTGGTGTCCGTAACCACCTTGCGCGAAATTAGAAAAAAAACACCTTGCACCACTGACACAGTGGCTTAAACCCGGGTCCGCTGAGTGCCAGCCCAATATTCTACCACTGCGTTACGCCGGCACTTGTAACTTGTTGTCAAACGTGCCTTAGGCAGGCTTGAAGTCGGGAAAGCAATCGCGTAATATACTTATAAAGCGTTTCACAACAACGAAAGGACAACCAGTCATCGCACAGTGCGAATAGCGTAACCAGTAGGCCGTCCAATGCCCCAAACCATCACAAAAGCTTGCTTGCTTGCTTGATCCTTTCTTTTGTTGCTCTCACTCACTAAGGGGGATCAGCCAAGAAGCCGGTAGTTAATGCAAGTCAATACCTTTAGGTTTTCCAGGCTAGGGGAATAGGATTACTTTCTTTTGATTGTGAAATAATTTGGCACAATGTTAAAACAAGGGAAGGGGGAAGAGAAATAGTAGAGTTTAATGAATATCTGAAGTGTAATCGTTATATGAAATACTTCTAAAGGTTAAAGCACTACAGTGTAACAGCTAAATAATAAATGGTAGATTGGCTAGTAAAAATTAAGAGCTGATCAATGGCTTAGCAAGTTAATCTTCTTGTGTTACATAGGAATTCGCAGAGAGCCCCGCAGATGTTCCTGTCACTGTGACCTAATGAAGCGGCCCCAAAATACAAAATATTAGGAGTAGTAAGTGTTATTCCTAGTTTTTTGTATAAAATTTCGAAGCAATTTTTTCTTTGATTTTTGAAACGGTGACATGTGAGAAGAGAATGATCGATATGTTCAGGTTCATTACAGCTTGGGCACAGAGGGGAGGGCACCAGACCAGACCTGTCTAAGTAGAAAGCTTGATCTTGTTTCCCTAATAACTGTCGTTCATACCCACTACAGCCATAATTCCTCATCGTCGTCAGCCACTGCATGGGCATTTGGCACAAAATTCCTTGCATGTGTTTAGCGGATACTACGCTTCTCAGAATAATGACGAGAAATAGCATGGCGAAGGTTGGCCTACTACCCAAAAGTTCAATATTAATGCCCTAGTTGGTACCAAGCAAGTTTACTTGCAGTAGTTGATCAATGAGTGTTTTGAAAAGGATCTGAGAGGCCACTCTTCTAACTTTCGCTGTGATTGTGCTGCGCCTATACGGCGCAGGCCTGACTTTTTTTTCACATCGTTTGTGGCGGCAGATGCTGATGCTATAAGGGGAACATGATGAAACCACGCCCTGCACCATGTACACTTTCGGCGATGACAGGTGTACGGCAAAAGTGATGGTATCGCTAGCGTCAGTGGTTGTAATAGAGATAGTAACTTTTATACTCCTTGTTAGTGCAGCCACACTTAGCCTCTTTGACGTTGTCAGTATTTGGTTAGTGCCGTTGGTCAAATCATGATGGTTTGTGTCCACAAAATAAGGATTCATTTCTTGGTTTTACTACTTTTGTTTTCACTCCAGCAGTTCAAATAGCAATAATCGATCATAAGGTAATTGCTAACAGAGTTAAGAAAACATTAGAATTCAATCAACCAAAGGAACAAGCAGGATTTCGAACAGGCTACTCAACAATTGACCACATTCATACTATCAATCACGTAATAGAAAAATGCTCAGAATACAGCCAATCACTATACATAGCCTTCATTAATTATGAAAGGCGTTTCATTCAGTAGAAATTTCAGCAGTCATGCAGAAACTGCGGAATCAGGGCGTCGATGGAGCATGTATAAACATCCTTGAAGAAATCTACAGGGGATCAACTGCTACCACCGTGCTTCATAAAGAAAGCAACAGAATACCAATCAAGAAGGGTGTAAGGCAGGGGGATACAATCTCCCCAATACTAATTACCGTGTGCTTACAGGAGGTTTTCAGAAGCCTATAGAATGGAAACAGTTAGGGATAAGAGTTAATGGAGAGTACCTCAGTAACCTGCGCTTCGCCGATGACATTGCATTGCTGAGTAACTCAGGGGACGAATTGCAACTCATGATTACGGAGTTAGACAAGGAGAGCAAAAATGTGGGTCTTAAAATTAATCTGCAGAAAACGAAAGTAATGTACAACAGCCTCGGCAAGGAGCAGCGCTTCGAGATAGGTAATAGTGCACTTGAAGTTGTAAAAGACTATGTCTACTTAGGGCAGGTAATAACCGCAGAGCCTAACCACGAGATCGAAGTAACTAGAAGAATAAGAATGGGGTGGAGTACATTCGGCAAGCACTCTCAAATTATGACAGGTAGATTGCCACTATCCCTCAAAAGGAACGTATATAGCAGCTGCATATTGCCGGTACTTACCTACGGAGCAGAAACCTGGAGGCTTACAAAGAGGGTTCAGCTTAAATTGAGGACGAAGTAACGAGAGATTGAAAGGAGAACTATAGGTGTAACTTCAAGAGACAAGAAGAGAGCTGAGTGGATCACGGAACAAACCGTGGTTAAAGACATCATAGTTGAAATCAAGAAGAGGAAATAGACATGGTCTGGGCATCTATCTATAGCACGTAGGGAGCGCGTATATTTATAGCGCGTATCTATAGCGCGTAGGGATAACTGCAGGTCATTAGGGGAACTGACTGGATTCCCAGAGAAGGCAAGCGGGTTAGAGGGAGATGGAAAGTTAGGTGGGCAGATGAAATTAAGAAGTTTGCGGGTATAAAGTGGCAGCAGCGAGCACAGGACCGAGTTGACTGGCGGTACATGGGAGAAGCCTTTGTCCTGCAGTGGACATAGTCAGAGTTATGATGAGAATGAGAACGATGATTGTACAAAATAGTCTGTCCGGTCAGAGAAAAAGTAATTAGGATCTGTTTACGAGTGAGAGCATGGTGTGCACACAGGCGCCTGATGGCTCACGGCTCTGGCCGCAGCCACCTGGCCACCACGCCTAGTAGTTGGCTTTGTAATGACGCGTGATGCGGAAGTGGCTGCCATGATTGATTGGCCCTGGTTATTAGAAACTATTCGTCTTTGCTGTACGGTGTTTTAATGAGATTTCGCCCTCCACAAGTTGAGCCGAAACTACATAGGCTGGGGTTGAAGAGGCTAAATGAAATATATATACTCAGAGCAGGGCCTTTCACACGCTTTACAGCCCCGCCAGGTGGTCTAGTGGCTGAGCTACTCGGCTGCAGACCCGCAGGTCGCGGGGTCAAATACCGGCTGCGGCGGCTGCATTTCCGATGTGGGCGGAAATGTTGTAGGCCCGTGTGCTCAGATTTGGGCGCACGTTAAAGAACCCTAGGTGGTCGAAATTTCTGGAGCCCTGCACCACGGTGTTCCTCATTATCATATTGTGGTTTTGGGACGTTAAACCCCACATATCAATCAATCAATCAATCAATGACGCGCTCTACAGTCTTTCAGCCAAGCCGCAGACGTTATCAAAATTATCTTGTTATTAGTTCTTTTTTTGCGGCTTAGACAGTGACATCAAAACAAACACTAAATGTAGTTGCACTAGAAAAAAAATAACGAAAGCTTCGCTTTAGGGTATACACAAGATGTGCGCCACATTACTCGTAAAGATGTAGTTATACTTCTACCTTTAGTACTGCAAAACAATTCAGAAATGGCATTAAGTTGCTCAAAACATTTTTTTCGCCTTGTTTCTGTGTTGATTTTGTTATACTGCCCCTTAATGACAGTTCGGAAGTAAATATTTTTTTTATTAGCGCGAACCTACTTTTGGTAGGAGCACACGTTGAAATCAAGCAGCACTAGACGAAGTAAATACAACAAACTAACACAAACACATTCTCAATAGGCTCACATTATACACTATGTTTGTTTTGCGTTCTGATATTAACGGTTTAGGCTTATGAACGCGCCTATCTCGTTCCACCTGCTCCAAGTCGGAAAACCTAATGATACCATAGTGTTTAGAACAAATGCTCGATGATTCAGAGTACATTGCACTCTGCTCTATAGGAGAGCAATGAGTAGTCCCAGTTTCGAGAACAAAGGCAAAACACTGTGTTGAAAAGAAGTCGTTAAAGACTAAGAGTACGAGGTAGTCTACTATGGGAGAGCATGAAGCCGTCCCGTGGGCCTCTCACTAGATGAGTCCGACACCTATGTGAAACCATTCCTTTAGAAAAAGTAGTTAACGACTTAGAGTACAGTAAGACCCATCAACAATCAGAAGACAGGTGAAGTGGTATCGAGAAAACGCCCAGGAGAAACGCCGGCCGCCACATGAACTCTCAGAGGTGGTCAGGCAGAAATGCCGTCAGTGCGCTTCAAGACGCACAACTACAGCGGGTGCGGCGTGCCGGAGGAACTAACGGAAGCAACAAAGCGGCGGTTGTGTCAGCGATAGATTTGTTCAACGCATCTACCGCCGGACAATTCGACTGGGTATGGCGAAAAAATGCGACAGCTGTCGCATAAAACGAAGCAAGTGTTACTGATGCGTTTAGAAAAAGAGGTTAACAATTTTGAGTACTTGGTACTCTACTATGGGAGGGCATAAAGCCGTTCCGCAGCAAGCAAAGAGGCCGATAAACAAGAAGTGAGGACGTATGAGCCGTTTATGTTTTACGTTTATTTTCTCCCTGTACTATGGATACGGCAGGTTCAGTGGTTTTTCTATTAGTATGCTCTAAGTACGTGACTTACTGGAGATGCCTCATAGCAAATAAATAGATGCCCTTGAACATGAGCATTTTCACGAAGTTTAGCAACCTTTATTATAACTTGAGCTACTCAATTGTTCATGGCCAGATAAGAAGAATTAGTTGAGCCAGTTTTATTAGTGTCCAATTGCGCCACTTTCAATGTTGTATACAACGATCTAAAAAGAAACAATTATATTTGCGCCACTGTGAGACTAGTAAGTCGTCTGAAGCATTTGGGAGGGGTCGTGCCTTCACTAGATGAGTGCACACCTAGTGAAGATCCCCAAATGGCAGATGCCTCAGATCGAAGTGGCTACTTATTACACACCGAGCGGTCAACGCTTCCTCTCGAGAGTGACAGGCCATTGTCCCTTCAGAGAGTAGACTGATGACGATCTCTTACATGTCCTCTAAGCTCTCTAGCTACCCGGGAATGTATGCCTTTTTGAAGCACCACAGGAAAGCGAGAACCCGAGCTCTTCTTTCTCCAAATTTTGGCCTTTGCATCACCAGTTATTTTTCTCTTTAAATGAGTCTATTTCGCGTAATAGCAAAAAGACGACATAGCAAGGCTCTTTTCCGATTCTCTGAGGACACCGGTATTCCATTATCTCACCGCTAGGGGGAGGCGTGATGCCCCAAAGTGATACGTTGGACAACCCTGTTACTCAGGTTTATCCAACAAAATAAATCTGAATACTGTCTAAATTGAGCTGCGTGAGAGACCATCACGCTGTTATTTAGAGGCGAAGGCTCCTCCCGCCGTTGGTCGTACGTCCAAGAAGTAGATGATAAGTGGGGCGAAGCGTCCGTCGGTTTGTCCGTGCTTCTGCACCTCAATCCGTCTGTCCGTGCATCCGTGTGTCCATCCATACTTTCCTTCATTCGTCCATCTATCTGTATGTCCATTCATACGTACGTCCCTTCGTCCATCTGTCTGTCTGTCTGTCTGTCTGTCTGTCTGTCTGTCTGTCTGTCTGTCTGTCTGTCTGTCTGTCTGTCTGTCTGTCTGTCTGTCTGTCTGTCTGTCTGTCTCATAGAGTTTCTCAAAATTAACTAGAGGGCACTCTGGCGCTGCGATCGTTCAGCGACCATCGAAATGATGAGTAGTTCACACATTTTCCTAGTCTTCGTACTTGCGAGCGGCGAATCGTACTTGCGGCTCCGTTTATTGCTGTGTTTCGGTTTTGTTTTGAAAGAAAGATTGAACCCTTTTGAACTTCGTGAGCCAGTTTGGAAAGTAAGTCTAAAAAATAAAATGGTGAAGCACAACCGCTGAACATTTGCTAATAGTTGTTTGTAAGAAAACAGCTCCAAGCCAGACGAACACACACGGAGCCAAAAGCAGGCCAGAAGTACTAATATTAGACAAATGTATGTACTACCCATCATTCCCATGCTCACTGAAGCGCCGTGCTTTGCAGCTCCCATAGACACTAGCGCCAGAGTTCCCTCTAGTAAGTATTGTGGGAAACTCTATGGTCTGTCTGTCTGTCTGTCTGTCTGTCTGTCTGTCTGTCTGTCTGTCTGTCTGTCTGTCTGTCTGTCTGTCTGTCTGTCTGTCTGTCTGTCTGTCCGTCTGTCCGTCTGTTTGTCGGTCTGTCTGTCTGACTGTCTGTCTGTCTGTCTGTTTGTTCATTCGTCTGAGCGCCCGTTCTCCCCTCCGACCTTGCATCCGGACGAACGCTTCGCCCCTCTCATCATCATTTACTCCGTCGATATGCTGTGATTTTATTTTCTAAACAAGACCCGAAGTGAAGTGTCTGGTCACAGCACATGCAAAAAGCATCTGCCACGAAGCCAGATCACGCACGCAGCACTCGACAGGCGTATAAAACAGAATCGCGAAGACGTCGATGCAGTCGTCTCTGTGTTTGTAGAGAAGTATTGAAAAAGCAGTCATACGTTTACTTCAAAGCCACATGAATAACGTAAACAACAATCTATCTCCCGTATCACTTTCCTGTAGTTCTTTTTGAAAATACCCACTGAATGTCCCTGGGGAATAACCACCAGAATTTACCTGGGAGCTGAAGTGTATAACATTTTCATATCTTGGACTTGTTGGTAAACGGAACACGAGAACATCTTCAGCGTTCACAGGGACGTTACAGAGGCGACACCACAACACCCTAATTTCAACAATTTTGTTTCCAAAAAACACTAACCTATTCACCTGTGCGTCGTGGCGACATAGCGGGTGGACTGGTGGTGTTACCGTGCATGGATAAATCGGTAGTTGTTTCCTGAAAATACAAGTGCTAAAGTTAACGTATTTCGATGACGTCTCTGTTACGTGCCTTAAGTGAGTAAAATTGGGCTGAGTGTACCACGGTGGCTGTGAGTACGTGGTTTCGCTGATTCATTTTTCTAACATTCTCAATAAGCGCAACGTGCACACTTTAAATTCTATGTCACATGCAATATATACCTGTAACAATAGCTCGGTAAGTATGCTCTCTTTTGCAGCAATCCAAGAAAGCGCTCAATGAGCATTCCTGGCTAAGTCTACACGATTAATACCTTCATCCTGAAGGTGGCTATGACATCGCAACTCTCCAGAAATTGTCTTCATGTAGGAGGAAGCTGTAGTCCTGTAAAATGAAGTTGTTTACCTACAATTGTTGTCGACACAGCAAATGTTTAGCAAACGCCATATGAAAAACTTGATGGTGCTGGATTCACAGGAGTGGCGCTGGTGACTCCATGACTCTAAAGGGGTTGCTGGCCACTTAGGAATTCGCTAGTTGAAAAGCTAAAATACTTATCGGTTACACGGTGAGTATAAAATTATGACGCTGTTCGTTTTTGATTGTCTGTATATGTTGGGTTTAACGACCCGAAACCACCGTAATGATATGAAAGTTGCCAAAGTGGAGGTCTCCGGAAATCTCGACCACGTGGGGTTCTTCAACGCGCACCCATGTCTGAGCACACGGGCTTACAAAATTTTAGCCTCAATTGAAAATGCAGCCGCCGCTGCCGGGATTGATCGCGCGACCGGCGGCTCAGCAGCCGAATATTTTAGCCACTAGACCGCCGTGGTGGTGCACCGTACGATTTGGAGGTCTAGCGCTTACTGTGCTTAGCTACCGACCCGAAAGTCGCTGGTTCAATCGTGGTGGCGGTGGTCGTGTTTCTATGGAGGCGGATTCACAGAAGTCCGTGTACCGTGCGATGACAAGCGCACGACACAAACAGTAGATGGTCTGAATCCACAGATTCCTCCACGACGGTGTGCCTTATAGCAGAATTAAGGTTTTGCTGGTAAAACTCTCAACTTTCCTAATATTTATTTATTTATATTATTTATTTACAATATACTATCAACCCTCCCTGAGGGTTATTACAGGAGTGGAAAAGATACAAACTTTTTACAAGTAAGGCAATGGAGTGGCAATACAAGAAGCGTACATAAGAAACGAACACAAGAGTAATGACATCATGAAGTGCAAGCGTCGCGATCATGGTAATAACCAATGCAACATCATACAGGAATAGCAATACGTTGCCTACAACCAAATGATATAGAAAATAAAATAAATTGTAAGATTGTGGATGCTTTCACCCGTATGCAGTTAGATTAGCACATAGAACTTGGGGGCACCGACATGAGATTTCCAACTCTTTCTAAAAATTTTTGAAGTGTTGGCTATGCTACAGTAGCTGAATCAAGCGCATATTAACAATAATAGCACCTGCTTGCTACAGCGGCTCGTTAAAACTGCATGAATTAGCACCACAGTAAATCAGCGTGTTTAATGGAAACCTATGGTCCCATTCAAATCACAATGACTACAACGATTTCTTTTCTTGCAAAGCTCCTGGCGTTTAAAGAATGCATTACCAGATCTGCACAGTACAATGCATGTCTTCTGGCGTATTTAGAAAATCACGTGATGATTTCGACGAAAAGGAAGACACTTCCGTCGGGCCGGTATGTTGTTCTATTTTAAGTCAATTCAACTTTTTTTAATACCCTCTTGAGTAAACTACACGTTTGTATATCATTCGGGTAATTTTTGCGATAAAACGTTCACAGTAAAACTCTGTTGCAGCACCTCTGTACAGTGAAGCTCCAAGCTTTCTAGCAGACAACCAAAAACACATTATATGGGTTGTTACGTGTTTAGAAGTTCGCGTCCAATGTGATTAAGAAATTAATTAGATTCACGTGCCTGAACCTCAACCACAGTTTTCGGCTAGAGACACCAAGGTGGGACGTATTGATGCCTTGCTCACGTAGTGTAATTTCCCCTACTTTCGGGGAATCAAATTTGAAACTCAAACATTGTTAGTTGTCGCTCCTTCACATGTGCTAATCTGTCCTTTCACTCCCTTTACTTCACCTCCCCCCCCCCCCCCGACACACACACTTCAGTTCTCTGGCGCATTTCTCTCTTTTCGAGTGTGACCGAGGTGTTTGCATTAGCGTAGCCTACGCACCAACCCAATTCCGGCCCAACAACACTGAGCAGAGTCTGCGCAAACAAGGTTATGAAGCACTTGCTTCCACTTTACTTTCACTCGATAGCTTCCCAGCGGAGTGCTAGAGAATCATTGTAGGCCCACACACATCCCCTAGAGGCCTTTTTAGCTGAATTAGCGAAGTGGGCGAGAATGAGCAGCGTTTTCATGCGAACACAAAAGTGCCTTTCATAACACACAGTTTGTGTTTGGGATCAAACAAAAGGAGAGCTTGCATAAGTAGAACCTTTTGGTTACATAATGTAACACAAAGCAAAAACGTATTCAGGTGAGCAGTTATGGAGTGACAATATTTGAGAAGAGTAGTAGAGCTAATGTTGGACGTTCATGTGAATGTTGCAACCCTTAACTGGTTGACCAAACATTGCATTAGGTACAGGCGCAGCAAAGAGAAAAGATGCATCACCCGAGCAGAAAGTTTGCCAATAGTTGCTCGTGTGTTCAAGTAAAGTAAAGAACGCAAGTTACACAGCGGCGAGCAGAAATTGACCTGACTTACCACGACTGTGCAAGACTCGTGGTAGGGGTTGTATACGCTTATTTTTGCTTTGTTCGGTTCTAAAAGGCAAACCGCCAGGCAGTCACAGGGAAAGCTGTAATAGCGGCCTTTCAGAGCCTCTTTTAAACACTACCTTGGGTAAATGCTACAAGCACACTTGCAGGGAGCCTACAGTGCCGTAAATAATCATAAATTTTGAGTTGTAGACCACCATTAACTATACCATTCTTCAAGATTCTTTGGAGAAGCGTGGTACCCGCTACTCGCTTGCTAGGAATTTTGCAATTTTTCATGCTGTGGTTGACGACGATGAAGAATTATGCCTGAGGTTTTTGTAATGCGCAGGAAAGTTCGATGACCCAATCGTAACTCAGTTCGCACTGAAGTCTTCCACGTAGCCATTTCCGCTGGACTATTAGCTTCCTCAATCTAATAAAAGTTCATTATTATGTGCATATAAATCATACGTGCATGTACTAGTGCTCCCATTCTCCTATAATTTATTAGTGAAGCACTGACTCGCGGGAAACATGACTATGACGCTAATTGTTTTCTTTATTTTTCTGCGAAGGAAAACGACGACGAAGTGATTGCTTAGCAGATCGCAGTTTCAGTAGGTGCTCTCTTTTTTCACCTAATTTTAAGTGAACTTCGCGATTATCACATCCGTGTCCGTCGGTGATGGACGTGGACCCCCACGGACGTCCGCCAGTTACGACGGCGTCGGCGGTGGCCGCATCCAGGAAGCGTACGGGACTCTACAGCGACTACGACGGCGAGGGCACTCTTGGTTACTCAATGAGCAGCGAAGAGCCTTCTGACGACGACGATTTTAAGCTGGTGCTGAGCCGTAAAGCGAAGAGGCGGAACGTCAGAACATCTTCGTCATCAAGTACGTTGAATGACAGAGTGCCAAGGAGACCCGTGACAAACACTATCCTTTTTGTCCCTGAGGTACCGGATGGTAACATGAAGCGCCTCAACAGGCAATCTGTTTCGGTGATGCTGGAAGGACTCGTGCCAAACGAGATCACAGACATCAGAGTGAACACGCGTAAGAACGTATTGGCCATCGACGTTTTGCATGCTGCGGCACTTAATGTACTGCGCAACGTCAACGAGTTGGGGGGAATGAAAGTTCGCTCCTACATTCCTGTGAGCTCTAACGTCGTCACTGGAGTCATCTACGATGTGGATACTGCCATTCCCAGCTCCGACTTCGATGTTCTGGTCAAACCGGTAAATGAAGCCAGCGTCATCGCAAAAGTTGTCCGTTTGGGAAACTCACGCTGCTTGAAGATCATGTTCAAGGGCGACACTCTTCCTTCACACGTAAAGGTGGGCCATTTTCGGCATTCAGTGCGACCTTTCATACCGAAGCCCTTACAGTGTTATAAGTGCATGAAGATGGGCCACGTGAGAAGCGTATGCGAAAATAGGACTGTGTGTCCTCGTTGCGCGGAAGCCCATTCTGTGGATGACTGCGAAGCAACTACCCTCAAATGCTCGAATTGTCATGGGTCACATAAAGCTTCGTCAAAACAATGCCCCAAAATCCGAAGAGAAATAGCGGTATTGAAACAAATGGTCAGAGACAATTCGTCGCATCGAGAGGCTGCCAGGACCGTCCGAAAGAGGCGTCACCGTCGCCGCAGTTCATCAAAGAATGCCGCAGACGCTGCATCGAAAGCACCACTCCACCACCCTTCTCTTCCACCGCCCTTGCCTCCCAGACCTAAGGCGGCCAGCGCGGTCAACAAACCAACGAGCAGCACTGTTGCAGATGAATCAGTTTGGCCTTCATTGCCGAAATCACAGCCACCTGCAAATCCCAAGCGCACATCGACAGTCACATCACTCCAGCCAGCCGCTGAAAAGCTGCCTGAGGAGGACACAGAAGTCATCAGAATGTTCCGAACACTGCTGGATGCCATGCGAAAGCTGTGCAGCAGCCTGAAGTCTCCACTCGCTCAGAGTGCACTACAAGTACTGGATGCTCTAAGTCCAGTATTTGCAAGTCTCGAGTAGCAACCATGGCTCGACCAATTTTCTCCTTCCGCAACGAGGTCCGACAAGCGTCGATAATGCAGTGGAACGCGAGAGGCCTGAAATCCCGCATCTCTTCGTTCCGTCAGTATATATTCATGAATCGTATTCCTATGATAGTTATATGTGAACCAAACGTGCAACAACCTCCTAAACTATCAGGGTATGAATCTTTCGTTTCTTCAACGTGCGAGGAACGCAGCAAGGTGGTTGTTTACATTCGCACAGATTTCACATATGTGCATCATGCAGTTCAACCGCATGATGACAATCAATATGTCTGCTTACGTGTTAACAAGGAAAAAGTGTCATTCACACTCATTGGTGTCTACATATCACCATCCGGACGATTTGAACAAGAGTGACTACGAGACATACTGACAACAACTACGGGCCCGTGGGTTATAACTGGAGACTTCAACGCACATCACTTAATCTGGGGTAGTTCGACGATCAACGCTAAAGGAAGAAACCTCGTGTCATTCGCTTCCAAGCATGACCTATGTTTCTTAAATGATGGCAGTCCTACATACCTGCGGGGCCTTACGTACAGCAGTTGCCTCGATTTGACTCTGGTATCCAGAAACTTCCGGTCGCAAGTGCACTGGTTTTCAGACATCGAAACGCATGGGAGTGACCACATTCCAACTTATATGCGAATAAGGGGTCTTAATAACTCCTTTCCTAAGACCACAATACGAAGAATTGATTGGTCCAAGTTTCAGCGACTCATGGAAAATACATGCCGTGAAGACCCTGACCAGAACTTGGAGGATGTCATCAAAGAGGCAATGAGGGAAGCTTCCTGTCTCCTCCCGTTCACCGGCAAGCGCTCAGATTTCGACGTTGAACTGGAAAAACTGTGCGCGCTTCGCCGAAGGGCGGAAAGAAGATACAGGCGGACGAAAGCAATATGCGACTTGAGGCTGGCACGACGCATACAGAAAAAAGTCCAACGACGTTTAGACAAACTTGCACAGGAACGCTGGAAATCATTCTGCGAATCATTGGATCCCCGAAAGCCGTTGTCACGCATCTGGAGCACTATTCGTGGCCTGCGCTCGGCTCCCCAACAAAGACATCCTTTCATGGCTTTAGCCCTACATTCAGGCCACACCCAACTTGAAGTGGCAAATGAGTTTTGTACGCGAATCGCCGGTGTGTCCGCCTTGTCTGCTGGCACCATTAGGAGTGTTATCCCTGAACCCCGCATCTACGAAATGGACAATCTTTTCACTATAGAAGAACTTGACGCATCTTTGGCGGCTTCCCGACGATCATCTTCACCAGGACCCGATGGCATCACCTACGCCGCTCTAGCCAACCTTCAACAGGAGGCAAGGGGACAGTTGTTAAGCTATTACAACCACTCATGGCTGGCGGGCAATGTTCCCCAGGATTGGAAGATAAGTCGACTTGTGCCACTACTCAAAGCAGGAAAGTCACCAATTGATCTGACATCATTTCGCCCTGTTGCCCTCGCAAGTTGCGTAGGAAAAGTCATGGAAAGGATGATACTTACACGCCTAGAATGGTACCTTGAGCGCTACAACGTATACCCAAACTGCATGACGGGTTTTCGGCGAGGTAGGTCATCTCTTGACAACGTGATTGATCTCACAACATTTATCCAGCAACAGAAGAGCCTCAAGCGCATACCACTGGCACTCTTCCTCGACGTCAAAGGGGCTTATGATAACGTAACACATAAAGCCATCCTAGACTCGTTGGAAGCTGTTGGAATCGGTGGTCGGATGTTCCAATGGATCCAGGATTATTTGACAAGAAGGTCCTTTTTTGTACAAACCTCAGATGGACCTACCACCAATTACTATATCTCCCGTGGCGTCCCTCAGGGCGCCGTATTAAGTCCCACTTTATTTAACCTCGTGATGGTAGGACTTCGTGAACTTTTGCCAAGTACCATCCTCATATCCATATATGCTGACGATATTTGTCTATGGACTTCGGCTGTAACTCGTCTACAAGTACGTGCAAGAGTCCAGCAGGCTGCCACCTTGACATGCTCATATCTCCGCAAGCAAGGTCTTTCCGTCTCAACGGAGAAATGTGCATTGGTTGCGTTTACCCGCAGAGCCATGACACAATACCCCGTTACCATCAATGGACAAAATATTCCATACCAGAAGAACCATCGCTTCCTCGGTGTGATTATTGACAGGGACCTTTCGTGGAGTGCCCACTGCAATTACCTGAAGAGAAGGCTGACTTCCATTGTCCATATAATGTGGTTCCTCTGCGGAAAATCTTGGGGCGCATCGATAAGGTCAATGATGCAGCTATACAGAGCACTGTTTCTGGGATTTTTGCGCTACAGCTTGCCGTTACTGGCAAGTACGTGCAAGACGAACATCCGCACTCTCGAAAGTCTGCAAGGACAAGCACTACGCGTGTGCTTAGGATTGCCGCGATGCACCTCAACCTACGGGGCAATTATGATCGCAAGAGAGCATCCAATTCGAACATACATCACCACTGACAATTTGAGAGCCCACATAAGACACCTCTGCCGAGTTCCTGGTCACCATGTTGCAGTGTTGCCACTTCAAAGACCACACGCGATCTTTTCAAAGATTATTTCTGCCCATAGAGAATGCCTCCCTTTTGGCTTCACTCCCGCAACAAGACCAGCGTCACCCCCGTGGTGCCTACAACAACCACAGGTGTGCCTCACTATTCCGGGAATAACGAACAAGAGCCATCATTCAACAGTGGTCCTACGACAGGTGACATTGTCGCTACTCAACGAAAAATACGGCCAGAGGACCCACATTTACACCGATGGATCGGTCTCGGTCTCGGCTGACAGCTCTACAGGTGCTGTTGTCATCCCGGCGTACCAGGTCACTATAAAGCTCAAACTGTCGCATAGGACAACATCCACAGCAGCGGAGCTTGCCGCCTTACATGCTGCTATACTTTATATCGCGGAAGCCCGACCTCAAAAATGGGCTGTGTTCTGTGACTCCAAGGCATCCCTTCAGAGCTTACAATCAGCTTTACGACAGCGGGAGCATCAACAGCTAGTGAATGAAATAAGAGAAGTGATTCACGAAGTTTTATCGAAAGGACATGACTTGGTGTTCCAGTGGTTACCGGGACATTGTGGTATTGTCGGTAATGACCTTGCTGATAATGCTGCCCGATCCGCCCACGCGGACGCCCAGACAACCCCAATTCCATTGTCGAGAACCGACGCTGCAAGGGGCCTTCACTCGTTCGCTAACAACATGTCGGAAACTTGGCTGAGTGACCCCAGTGTCAGGAACCGCCGCCTACACAAATTGGACCCATCGAAAAAGCTTCAAGTTCCATCGGACCTCTCCCGCCAGGATGCAACTTTACTGTGCCGCCTGTGGTTAGGAGTAGCTTTTACAAAGGCGTACTCCTTTCGCATAGGAATGGCGGATAGCTCCCGATGTGATTCGTGCGACACTGACGAGACAATAGAACATCTACTGTGTTCATGTGAACGTTTTGCGAGCGAACGCAATTTGCTACGCGAAACGTTAGAGACACTAGACAGTAGACCTTTTTCCGAAGAGAAGATACTTGGCTCATGGCTCTACGCGTCGCTGGCCAGCAAAGCGACGCGGGCACTGCTAAGTTTTCTGAAGACGACCGGACTACGCGACCGCTTATAAACGTGCAATGGACAAGGTCCCACCAACATACACGTTGCCCTTCACTTCTCTCTCTCTTCTCCTTTAATCCCCTCACCCCTTCCCCCAGTGCAGGGTAGCAAACCGGACGTGCGTCTGGTTGACCTCCCTGCCTTTCATTTCTTCCCTTCCTCCTCCTCCCTCCTGCGAAGATGGACCATTTTTCCGAGTGCGCTGAGTGAGTTAGTTGAAAAAAATATAACGTTTCGAAGTAACAAATGCAGTAGGTAGTATTCAAATAAAAAAACCCAACCTTAAACCTTTAATTTCTTACGCAGTAAACCACCCTCCTATCGTGGGACTGCCGGAAGCCGAGAACAGCGCGAATAAAACTGGCGAGAAACGAGGAGCGCATTTATCGAGTCGGTGGCCTATGTGAGATCCACCCCGCCGTTCATTTCCCCTGGCTGCACAGGTGAGGCCTTAGCGTCTGTGACGTTGCATTATTCAAAAACGAGATTGAGGCCTTCACCCCTGGTTGACGACGCCGCACTATGACGTACGCTAAATACACAGCCCCTTGTGGGCATACTGTTATGACCGGCGTCAGCAGGCGCCATGCTGTCGCTGAGAAGCGTAGCCGGGCCGCGTTCCCACGCCTGGAACCCAGGTTTTCTTGGAACCAGCGTCGAGGAGCGGCGCTCTTTTAATCCTCAGACAAGTAGCCGACTCGCCGAATGTCTATGCTCGCCAGCTTTTGTCTCTGCTAGCCGGCGGATGAGACGTCCTGTCGCCACGAAGCTGTAAGCCGTTCCGGAGGGGACAACAAAGAGCGTATTCCTTTGAAGGAACGGCTACCGCCGCCACAAAGTGCCCGGTTAATTGAGCGGACCGTTTGGCGGACCGTTTGATGCCTGCTGTCCGAAGCTTGGGACCCCTCGACCAGCGACATACACGACGAGCAAGAGCCTCTCTGGCGCCACCTTTAAGTGCAGTGATCTTGACTCGAAATTGGATATTCACGTGCGCCGTGCCTGCTCGTACCTTTCACCTATTGTGTGTGTGTGATTGGTGTTCCCCGCAAGAAGGAGGAGCCCGACAGGGCTTATAAGGACGCCGCCGAGTGCGGGACGTGGCTCTGGACCAAGTAAAGGTTCAACCACCACGTTCGTAGTTTGTGATGGCTCTGAACTGTGTAGCGGTTCAACCACCACGTTCGTGGTTTGCGAACTCTTAACCTCATGCTGTAAATACTTGTAAATCGTGCCATAAACCCTGTTCTGTTTTTCGCATCCTCCAACATCCTGCTTCTTCCTTCGTCAACCGGAGGTGGGATCCACAGCAACTGGTGATCAGCGGAGGGATTCCCACAACTGGTCGGCAGCGGTCGGATTCGAAGCTACAAGGAACAACAACAGTCGGCCCAGGAGAAGCAGCTGGCTCGAGACATGGATGACGTGTGGGTGAGTGCTTGGCTTTTCCTTTGAGTGAACCAGGCTCTAAAAGAGGGTTAAATTTTAGAACTGGTAGTTAACTTTGCCGAAAGACTCAGTTTCGCCGTTTCGGAAAGTTGTTTTGGAAGTAGCGAGCACTCAGTACGATCATGGACTTACGGGAGCTGCAGAAGTCAGACTTGTTGCTGTTGTGTGAGGAATTGGGGATCGATACAAAGGGTTTGGCACGAAAACCCATAATCATTCAAGCGATTAATGATTTGGGGGCTGATGATGAGGAACTAAGTGAAGAATGGGACCTCATCATCGAAAGAAAACTAAGAGCAGCTCAGATGGAGGGAAAGAGTGAAGACGAAAAACTAGGCCTCAAGAGAAAGTTTTTCAAACAAGACTATGAGTTGCGTATGAGAATGGGACCCCAGCGAGGAGTACCTCTCGAAAATGAGGCAGTGTTCGAGATGTCTAGGTACATGCAGCCATATGAAGTATCATGGGATATGGGCCTGTATCTTAGACTCTTTGAACGAAAGTGTAGGCAACTGAAGTGTGAGCGAGACACCTGGTCTCAGAAGCTACGCACAGTTCTGCCCTACGAGGCAGCGGATGTTGTTGCGCGACTCAGTGAGCAGCACGCGAACAACTATGAAGTTATAAAAGCAGAGCTGATCAGAAAATTTGGAACTTCTGCTAACAAAAAGAAAGAAAGACTCAGACCGGAGTCTGAAAGCGAGGCGTGTCGCAAAGCGCCGGAAGTTGCGGCGCCTCATAAAGCGCGACAGGAACAGATTGCGCCAGAGAAGGGCCCTCATATTCTCGAATGCGTCTGTGTAAATGATGTAGAGAACGAGGCCGTGGCCGGTCTGGAGGTGGGGACGATGTCGAAAGATGCTCCTTGCGTGGATGAAGAGGGTGCCAGCAGCCCTAATGGGCCCAGTAAGAGGCTGGAAACCTTCTTCGTGCCTCAGGGGGACCTTTCGACATTGTCAAATGTAGGCATGGTTAACGCAGTGGCAGATGAGAGCAAGAACGCCACGCTTCAGCAGTGCAGCGATAACACCGAGCAGCTTTGCAAACATCGCAGAAAAAGGAAGAAGCGGAGGCGTTCGTCACTGTGCAAGCCTAGGTCGGGCCCCACTCCGTCCCAACAAAGAAAGGGTAGGCCACTAATCCGTTTAAGGAAACGTCAATGGTGGCGTTCCGGTAAGCACAAGCGGCGAGCCAGGTGCAGAGGGAGGAAACGAGGTACGCCACCCAAACGAAGCACGCGGTTCTGTTCGATGACTTCGGGAAAGCGGCCTTGCCCGAAGGGTCAAAGTCGAAAGGACAGAGTGGCTAAATACCGCGCAGGGGTGAATACAAAGAGAAAATGGCACAGGCTCCCCCCCAGCTTCTGGCGTCGCTTTCAAATCCCCAGGGGGAATAGGCCGATGTGTAAAATGAGACCAGACAGCAGGACACAGCTTAGCGGTTGCACGTTTTGTAGCCTCCGGCGTGTTCGAAATCCGCCGGGACCGCGACCCCATCGTGTACGATTAAAGGAACCATGAGAAAAGGGGGAATGGTCAGTTCGAGTAACTTTTGCACAGGCGTGTCAAATATTGTTACTCAGTGTTGCATTGGAAATGCAGATTTGAGCCTTTTAATTTTGTAAGTAATGTAATGCGGTGTAAATGTTTGAAAAGGAAAACCGCCGAACTAAAGGCTGAAAATTGAAGTCCATTAATCAATTGTGCGAAAATTTGCGTAAAGGTAAAAACCAAGAAAATGTGTTATTTTTCTAGTGTTTATAGGTTTAGTGTTATGTCGCATGCCTTCACTGTCATGTGGATATGGCGTGAATTGGCATTTAAGGAAGAAGATATTAACATAAACCGAATGATTTCATTAATCGATTAACCTTGGCGCGACACGGTAGAGTTGCCGTTGCGCGCATTGAGAATCTTGGTGCACGGTTTTGGCATAAAACCTGTGCAATTGCTTTTTAGGTATTTTTACCTAGGATTATTTTTGTGTTGTACACAGAGAATTACAACATAACGTAAGGATGAGCAATTGGACAAATTGTTAAGGATTAAGCTTTTGGTTAGTAGTGCCATGAATTTCGCAGCGCCGTAAGAATGAGAATAATTGAAGGCGCTCAGAAGAACTCAGTGTTTTTTAATCAAAGGTGTTAGCAAAGGCAGGTAACTAACCAAACTAACCTGCTAGAAGGCAGTGTTTGTCACTTTTTGTTGTTGTCTTCTTTGAAGAATGATTGATCTAGAGATCATATAAACGGATCATTTAAGCTTTCCCTAACCGTTGAGGTAGCCCGTTAGGTCAAAGCTTTGGTTAAGCTTTCGGGAGGCTGGTGAACTTTATGTCTCAGTGGTAGACAATTACGGGCGGCCGTAAACAAAGACGGACGTTCGGACAAAATTAGCGCTCACTGAATCCGAGTTCCTGACTGATGCTCTCAGCAGGACAGGGCCGTGTAAGTAGTCAGCGACAAAAAGAAAGAGTCTGCCGTTATATGTCTCGACGACAGTGGCAACGAGTATGATGCGTTCTACTTGAGCCAGAATTTGGGCTCTCGTGAGATAACGTACTGCGCTTCAGGAAAGGAGTGCGCCTGCATTGTGTAGAGCATTCATCAGTGGCAGTGTTATCTCAGGGGAGGGCTAGATTTAAAGTAGATACAGGCCATTGTCCCCTTGGCTGCAAACCATGACATCGAAGAACAGTCGCCTTGTGAGGCGGAGCTTGATTCTTCGAAAATATCATTTTGGCATTGGGAAAAGGGCAAATTGAATGGAAACGCTGGCGTGCTCCGTCGCTCTTTCTAAACCATTCTGGAGTGCTCTTGGTGTATCAAAATTGATATTTTAGTTTTTTTTGTCGTGCATCTTATTATGTAAATTTGTAAGGTAGCACGTCTGGTTTTTCAGCTCAAGTGAGTCCTGAGAGTTCTGAGAGTGAGCTTTTGTTAAAGCTAGTAATTAAAATTGGTTTGTCATCCCTCTTTTGGCTTGGTTTGTTCGAAGGGGGCCGAGTGCTTGCTTGTGCATGTGGTCCAGTTTCAGAAACGGTGTCGAAGATTCGGCCTTTACTCAGACCATGCCACAAGCGAAGGCCAGTTCCTGAGATTCGACTACGGACCCTTTCGTCGTCCCTGCGAGCAGCAGTGTTGACCGCTGCCCTCCGTGACTCATCTGGCGAGGGGGAAGCTGTTATGACCGGCGTCAGCAGGCGCCATGCTGTCGCTGAGAAGCGTAGCCGGGCCGCGTTCCCACGCCTGGAACCCAGGTTTTCTTGGAACCAGCGTCGAGGAGCGGCGCTCTTTTAATCCTCAGACAAGTAGCCGACTCGCGGAATGTCTATGCTCGCCAGCTTTTGTCTCTGCTAGCCGGCGGATGAGACGTCCTGTCGCCACGAAGCTGTAAGCCGTTCCGGAGGGGACAACAAAGAGCGTATTCCTTTGAAGGAACGGCGACCGCCGCCACAAAGTGCCCGGTTAATTGAGCGGACCGTTTGGCGGACCGTTTGATGCCTGCTGTCCGAAGCTTGGGACCCCTCGACCAGCGACATACACGACGAGCAAGAGCCTCTCTGGCGCCACCTTTAAGTGCAGTGATCTTGACTCGAAATTGGATATTCACGTGCGCCGTGCCTGCTCGTACCTTTCACCTATTGTGTGTGTGTGATTGGTGTTCCCCGCAAGAAGGAGGAGCCCGACAGGGCTTATAAGGACGCCGCCGAGTGCGGGACGTGGCTCTGGACCAAGTAAAGGTTCAACCACCACGTTCGTAGTTTGTGATGGCTCTGAACTGTGTAGCGGTTCAACCACCACGTTCGTGGTTTGCGAACTCTTAACCTCATGCTGTAAATATTTGTAAATAGTGCCATAAACCTGTTTGTTTTTCGTATCCCCATCTCGTAAGCGTTCGTTTCCTCAACCCGGAGCTACACCACGCTACCACAGCACCCCGGGATCACAACAACTGGTGATCAGCGGTGGGTTCGCAACAATACACATAGACGATATCTGATGAAACTTCAAGGTGTTGAAGACAACCGGGAGTCCTCCACCATCGTGGGCTTGGCGACATTCCTTGGCGACAGCTCATTCATTCCTTGGCGACAGTTCTTGAAACGGATATGTTCTAAGATTTTCTATTCTCTCCTGTTTTGCCTGTTCAAAAGACCGAAATATACAAAGAAAAGCTTGCGCGGTTAAGTAGAAGAGATATAGAATGGACAACTGAATAAATGAACAGCCCGAAAATGAAACTGCGAATTACCATAAAGAAGTGTACCATAAAAACTGTACGTGAACCAGGTCCTCACGCTCTGGTTAATTGCATCCCTACTTTCGTGATGTTGCCCCGCTTGTTCGACGTGGAAGATTCAGCACTTGAATAATAGATTGTACTTGAAGTAATGTCCGTCCCATGCCACAAGAAGGCTGAGGAAGCTATTGAAACCTGTCCCACTAGTGCCCTCTCAAGCTTTTCAGAATACCCCCCCCCCCATCCCTGGCCTGTTTAACAGAAGCTCGAACAAAACGCAACATCGAAGCATCTATTTGTTGTGTGAGAGAAATTCTAAAGTCTGCTACAATTCATTATATGATGCAATTGTAGATCAGGGAAGGCAGGGAGGTCAGTCAGACCAGAAAAGCCGCTTTTCTACACTACAGGGCAAGCGCAAATGAAGAGATTGAAAGTGGTAAAGAGAAGAGTGGAAAGAGAAAAAAAGATAACACATAACACATCACACACACAAACATGACAAACATGAAGTCACATGTCCACCACGTTCGCGTGGTACAATACATCGGTGCCACAGCCGCTTGTGCAAATTAGTTTGCTACAATCCTAAGTATCTGTCCTGATTTTCAAGGTAAAGTGCATGAGCTTTGGATAACGTTTCAGAGGGATTTGGCTACAAAAATTTGATCAAATTGCTAGGGACCCATTGCCAATAAAGGTACAGGGGGCAGCCACTGACTCAAGGTAACTAGAAAGTATAAAGGCCTCGTTTGTGTTGTGTGATTTTGCGTTTGTGTCTGCACTGATTAAAATCTTTCAGGCGTCATTTTGCTCTTACGTTTGGGCAAAACTCGCGGGGCGTTGCTTCACCTGCGCTGCATCAGATTTCTGCACGAAATACACAAAGACCGGCAACATTTTTATACAGGGTGATCACACATGAATTTGTATGTCGGCGTGCAAGGGTATTCGTTAAGGACTTTTTCATTTTATATATGTGGATAGCGGTGCCATCACGAGCACAATGCCTGTAGTGAGAGATTGCAAGGATACTGCACTCGGCGCAGTTCTCACATACCTCCCGTATTACTAAGGCGGGCTTCGATTCTTGTTGAAGAGCACCTGCTCTCCGTCGTTCTAATCAATATGTTAATGAGCACAGCACGACTCGGGTACGCGAGAACTAAATGCCGTGATGGAACTGAGTACGTATATATACGAGACTCATTACCGTATATATCAAGGGCAGCACACGTGGTGAAAACTTCGGTGACAATTTTGAGGTGAGGAATGGACACCGCATTCACGAATACCGTAATTCAACGTTGCCCAAACTTGGTCTCATTTCAACGGCAAATGTATCATTCATGGGCATAGTCGACACAATGTCATCATATCAGTTTCGACGGTTTTTACCTCCTTATGGAAACCCTTAAACTCATGTTATGCAGTCGAATTGAAACAGAAGTTAAAGAGAATAAAATCTAGTCGAATATAGATGAAAGGAAAAACAAAATTGCCAATAAACTAAATTAATCGGGTGCCAAGAAGCAGTAACTCAGTGCGTGTATAAACCAACGCTGTCAGTGCCCGTATTAAAATATTTTTTTTCAATTGCAATTTTCAATTAATTCCTAAGCGCGGCCGAGGCCTGTTTGTACTTAACGTCTACAATAAACCCACGCTACAGCACCGATTTGGGGAGCTGCTCCGGAGAGCAAGCACGGCCGCCAACGGCGCACCTCTGCTAGTTGCGGGTGATTTTAATGCGCCCCATGGGGCCTGGGGATACACGCGGGAAACGCTCAAGGGCAAACACCTTTGGGAAGACTCGCAAGACCAACGGCTTGAACTGATCGCGAACCCCGCCGATCCGACGCGCCGGGGTAACAGCGTGAGCGCAGACACGCTACCGGACCTCGCGTTCGTATCAAATGTCACCGCGGCGTCTTGGCAAAACACGCAGGAGGACTTAGGGAGTGACCACTCTCTGATAGAGATTACGGTAGACACGGGCCCGAGCGTTCGTAGAACATACTCTGAAAGCACAGGCCGTAAACTCAAATTAGTGCAGTGGGACGCGTTCCGCAAAAAGAGAGCAGAAGGCGGGCGAGGCGACGAGCCGATCACGGATATAGACGAGTGGACCGCGACGCTCAATCGGGACGTAGACGCGGTAACGTGCCACATCCCGCCCGAAGCGAAGCTCGAAGTAATCGACAGCAGGCTCCTGCACATGTGGGAAGCAAAGCAAGCCCTACTCAAGAGGTGGAAACGCCAAAGACATAACCGGGCGTTGAGGAAACGCATAACACGGTTAGACAGAGAAATTGAGGAACATGCGTTCCAAGTCTGTAGGTCACAATGGGAAGACCTGTGCAACGGCCTCGAGCGACAGATGCGCGGGGCGAGTGCTTGGCGCCTTTTCCGGCACCTATTGGATCCGGAAGATACTCGTGCCGCTCAAGGCCATAAAACTCGGAGACTTGTGAACGATCATAAAGGCGATGACCTGCTCGGTGCAATACGTGACCGTTACTTTAAGTCGGCAGAGAGCGTCCAACACCCAGATTATGACGGCGTTGCTAATGAGCAACTAGACGCCGAATTTAGCGAAGCGGAAATTCGGGCAGTTCTTTTTGAACTAAACACCCGATCGGCGCCCGGCCTATACTGGGTTTCGAACAAGGCTCTCCGCAACTTAGATGACGAGTCAATCTCCCGATTTGTGACTTATATCAACGAGTGCTGGCAACGCGGTTCCCTTCCTGAAGCGTGGAAAAGAGCTCGAGTTATCATGATTCCTAAACCGGGCAAGCAGGTTCCGCTTGATAATCTAAGGCCAATTTCGCTCACGTCTTGTGTAGAAAAAGTTCTGGAGCACGCAGTCCTCAAACGCGTGACTGACTTTCTCGAAGTCCGCGATGTATTTCCGCACACCATGCTAGGATTCCGCCGCAATCTCTCCGCACAAGACGCGTTGCTTCAGCTGAAGCACCACATTGTTGATGACATTACCAGCTCAACCAAGGCGATCCTTGGCCTAGATATTAAAAAGGCCTTCGACAGCGTTAAACACGAAGCAATTTTAAACAGAGTTCAAACATTAGCACTAGGACAAAAAACATATAATTACATACGTGACTTCCTTGCCGGCAGACGCGTACGCGTCGTCGTTGGAGATGTGGAACTGCAAGAATTTGAGATGGGCTCGAGGGGCACGCCACAAGGCTCCGTAATTTCGCCATTACTCTTTAATTTAGTTCTATTGGGGCTACTCGAGAAATTATTAGGCATACAAGGATTGTATCACAGTATCTACGCGGATGACATCACCCTCTGGGTTCCGGGCGGAGGTTGTGATGGTCACGTCGAGCGTACGCTCCAGGCAGGAGTAGACGAAGTTCAGGAGTACTTGCGAGGAACGGGCCTCGAATGCTCGGCAACCAAGTCGGAACTTCTAATCTACAAACCTACAAGTAGAGGTCGCAAAACCCCGCGCGACGAGGAAAGGGAGTGCTACAAAATAAGCGTTCTATTGGCAGATGGCACTCCCATTCCACACGTAGACAAAATTAGAATTCTGGGGTTACACCTGCAGGCAAACGGCCATAATGGTGAGACGGTGCGAAGACTACGTCGTTCGGTAGACGACACGATCCGACTCCTACGTCGTATCACGAACAGACGTACTGGTATGCGCGAACACTGCGCGATCCGTCTAGTGCAGGCGTACGCAATAAGCCGTATAACATACGTTGCCCCCTACCTCAAATTGCTAGGCTCAGAAAAAAACAAGATCGAATGTATAATACGAAAGGCTTTCAAGAGAGCAATTGGAGTTCCACTGAATGCGAGCACTGAAAAGTTACTAGAACTTGGACTGCACAACTCACTCGACGAGTTAATTGAGGCCCATGTCGTTTCGCAAAACGAACGCTTGTCGGGGTCTAAGACGGGTCGACACATCCTCGAGTCACTTGGCATCCGGTACCACACTCAGCAGGGAGAAAAAGCGGATGTTCCTGCCTCGGTTCGCGACCGCCTAATTGTTCCGCCGCTTCCTAAGAATATGCACCCGACGCACCACGTCGGGCGCCGTAACCAGCGAGCTAGTGACCTTCAAAAGAAGTACGGCACTAGCGACGAAGTTGTGTACGTAGATGCCGCGAGATATGGGGACGGGAGACACGCACATGCCGCTGCGGTCGTTGACCGTGCGGGCAAATGCCTCGCGAGCGCCACGGTGACCACGGGACATACGGAGGCGGCCGAAGAAGCCGCGATAGCCCTAGCAATCGCCACGGTGCCGAACGCTACGATCGTAATCAGCGACTCGCAGGCAGCAATCCGCGGCTTCGCGCGCGGCCGCGTCTCGCGGGAAGCGGCCCGCATCCTTAAGATGTGCGGTGATGGTGACTCAGCGTCGCGATCGCCACAACAAAATTTAACAGTCTTCCTCCTTTGGACCCCGGCACACACCGATGTCCCGCTTCCGGGCAACGAGGCGGCCCACGCCGCGGCTCGAGGTCTCACTCGCCGAGCCGCGGCACATTCCGTGGCCGCCGCCTCCGCTCCCGAGAACGGGGCTTCTGATCTGCCGGATCGGGACACTTCGACAGACACGCAGCGACAACACAGACCACAATGGTCGTGGGGTGATCGTCTCATCACGTTCCGAGATATTACGCAACACTACAGACTGGAAAGGCGAAAGTTCCCGCCACCGCATGACAAATTAAACAGACACGATGCCGTAAGCTATCGCTTACTACAAACCCACTCTTACCCCAGCCCGGTCGTCTTACGCCACTGCTACCCGCACTTACACATTACCGATCTATGTAAAGCATGCGGGCACAGAGCAACGCTGCGCCACATGCTCTGGGAATGCGCCGGTAACAATGGTCGAGCTCTGGGCTGTCCGGCAGGCCGAAGATGCCGCCCGAGTTCAGGGACTCAGCGCCGCCATCTGAGGCCACCAAGACCAAGCTGCCGGCCAAGTTCTAATAAAGTTTCCTCTCTCTCTCTAGCATTCTTCCAAGACTCGGGTACTCTTCTTGTCCGGAGACACTTCGTAAACAGGGTGGCTAGTTTTTCTAACACAATCTGTTATCCATCTTTCAGCATATCTGATGTTACCTGATCCTCACAAGCAGCTTGCCTCTTTGCATGCTCTCCAAGGCTTTTCGTACTTCTTCTATCATTACTGGTGGGGTGTCAACTGGGTTACTGCTAGTTCTTACAGTATTCCAAGAAAAGTACGCCTTACCTAATACTTTATATAATAACTCTCTTGTTACCATGCCTACTGAATTGATAATCGGGGAACGACACTTCGAATTGCCGATTTTGGCATGTTGAAAATGTTTGTCGGGCGCAGCTTCAATCAGCTTGAATTTGCTGGTTTCACAACATACCATTTTTTATAGACCATTGCGTAAACCAATGTCCGTGTGTTGTTGGAGAAGTGTCTTTAGCTGAGGTACTTCAAAGGAATGCATGCCGGTCGTGGTTATGCTAGAATAACTTCAAAGTTCTGCAATAAAAAGCGCCTTTATCAGTCCAATATCAAATTTAGGTGGGAGCTGCACAATCTGACCATGTTGGTGGTAATAAATGTCTGACATTTATGCCAGATATTTCCTAGAGAGCTGTTGCTTAGAGTCGGGGAAGATTTATTTCACAAAAAATTATCTTTAGAGATCCATCGCATGTGGAAAGCATGAAGATAGCCTTTCAGCTAGTTGCCAATATCTTTGGTGTCACTTGTATTATTATACCAGACACAGCGCTGCATACAGTGTCACTGGTCGCTTCTATGAAGTCGTCGCCACACATGCATGGGTGTGCAACATACCATGAGAAACGCGCGCACAAGAAGCAATCTAGCAACTGCACCTGAATTCAATGACGACAAGCTTTGAGTTCGAGAATGACAGCACCCCATCTTCACGCTATCATGGAGACGATGTTAGGCGTCCGCCTGGGACTTGCGCAGATGTTGGTTCTAATTCACAATAGCAGCCGTTCAGGGGCTTGTTTTGTTTATGGTCCCAAGTGGCCTCCTCCGGCGCAATTGCCTATCCGCTTACCCTTCTGCGAATGTCTGTGGACACTATTCTTTCATGTGCCCAAGAGAAGACATTGCAACAGAAGGCGACAAAAGCTCTGTGAAAATTCATACGCGACACGGACTTGAACAAGCGGTTGCAACAGCTTGTCACACACCGCAAAAGACAAGACTAGAGTATGACTGTGTGCTGTGTTTGACTGCATGCTGTATGACTGTGTGCTGTGTGGTCAAATGTGCTGTGTTTATCTCTCTTCCCTCTCTCCTCTCTATCTTTCATCTCTCCCATCCCCCTCCCACGCGCAGGGTAGCAAACCGGCTGCCTATAGGCTGGTTAAACTCCCTGCCATTATTTTCCACCTATTATCCTTCCTTCTCACCTTAGAGCTTATCTAGTCACGTGCGAGGTGCAAACATCGTAGAGGCGCAATGTGATGGTGCCGGCTGCTGAGCTTCCCCTCACGACGTAAAGGGCGCTGGAGCATGGAGCGCTGCGAGATGTTTTAGGACTGCACGCAATTTTCTTTTTTTCCTCAATGCTATCTGAAAAAAAAAATGCGAATAAATATGCTTGGATGCATATGTTAAAATGACAACGTATAAGTATAGAGCTGGCTCATAAAAAAAAACTTACGCTAGACGAGCTAGCGAAGTTTATTGGACATTTGATTTATTGAAGGAGTGTTCACACCATGGACATCCATGTATATTAGAACGCCTGGATGCTCCTATTGCAAAAAAAATCACTGATAAATGTGCACGAGTGCACCTGGTGTTACAAAAAACTAAGCCATGTTTCATCGCATGGCAGGAGGAATGAAGCGTCCCGTTGGCTAAACGTTTTCTTGTTTATAATAATGAAAACTTTACGTAAAACAGTTATTATGCTTTATGCTATTCCTGGGTCAGATATTTTCAAAATGCATAATCTGAATATTTTTGTTTCATGTGTTTTTGCCTATATCGCGTTTTTATAGTCCAGTTTATCACCTGGCAACCAAAACTACACTCAAAAATATTTTTGTAGCTATACAACTTATTATAAAGAGCCTTTCATTGCGCCTAATTTTATATGTGGCTGTGTATTTCAAACAGTCCATACGTTTTGACAATTACCACTTTGTCGCGGTAACACAATAGTAGAAAAGCATGACTTCTCGGCTGTGCTTCCATCATCGCTTATATAGCCTCGATTTGTTATCCTATAGCAAGTACCAACAAATATTTTAGGACGTGATGCTACATTACTGTGTCGAGTGTCGGTTAGAGTAGCTTTGCTGCGCTCACAAACCGATCGTATTGAAACGGCTGATTCACTTACGTGCACACAACTCTTTATTTCGATAAACTATAGATCACCTGTAGTGCTATTTTCATTTTACAATTTATTAACTACTCTTTCTTGTGTGCCTTCAGCAGACTCGGTGTTGGGCATTTTACGGAAGAAAATACCTTGTGATCGTAGCTTCGTATGTCTTGCAACGAAGATGCGCGAGCCTACGGGGCGCGGAAGAAGAAGAAGAGTAGTGGAGCGGCTCTTGGAAGCAAGCAAGCAAGACTGTGTGGTTGGGTGAAGCGTTCTAAGCCTGTCTCAGAAGTACGCTGCTCTTTCACAACGCCATTTCACCTCATCTTTAAATAAACACAGTCACTCGTAACAGTTTTGTGGAGGGGCCGGGTACATCAATCTGGACGACCCAGCTCTACCAGTTTTGTGACGGAGCAGACGCTTGGCAGGCCTGCCACCACAGCTACCAGACATGGAGGACGCGGGAGAAGGTCATAACAACCTCGTTGCTGATGAGCAACACGCTCACCCGCCAGGAAAAGCTCGCTGCGGCATGCCAGAACGTCAGCCGAGGACCTTTTCGGGGCAGCCTGATAACGATGTTGAGGACTGCATCAAGCACTACCAAAGAGTGAGTCGCAGCAACCGCTGGAGCACTGCTAAGCAGCTCGAGAACGTGGTGTTTTTTCTCGTCGGCACCGCGTCTCTTTGGTTCGACCATTATGAGAGTGCTTTGACCACATGGGACATTTTCGTGGACGAGCTGAAGAGGTGTTTTGGTGACTCAACAGCTAAGGTCAAGCAGGCGGAGCAAACGCTTTCACGCAGAGCTCGGTTACCTGGCGAAACATGCACCACCTACATCGAGGCCATCTTGAAGCTTTGCGGAATCGTGAGTGCGACCACGAGTGATGAAGATAAGGTAGGTAATTTGCTCAAGGGAATCGCGGAAGACGTGTAATTTTCTTATCCCTAAGGAAGACTTACACACACCTTCCGACCTAAGGAGACAATGCCGAGTGTTTGAAGCGCTAAAGAGCAGGAGAGTCCTACTGAAATTTGGACGTCTTGACAATGTGCCCACGATTGCAAGTGTCAACCTTCCATCGCAGGACGACATCTCTTCTCCTATAAGACGAGTGGTTAAGGAATAACTTGCTCAACTGCAAGCTGTGGACACCGCCGGTGTCTGCCATCAGTGTGCATTCTACCAACGGCCCCGTGAACCACTGGTTCCTCGGATGCGACAGAGCTACTTTGAGCCTCGCCCGAATTACACCGATCGGTTCGAACGAAAGAGTTAACGACCACTCGAAAACCAGAAACGCAGGCAAGCTGCATCACAGCAATTTACTCTTCAGCCACTATAGCCTGGCTTTTATTAACCGACGAGGTCTACTTCGCCGGGGACGACTATACGCGACACCCGTACTTGCTACAACTGCGGGCTACCTGGACACATCGCTAGGTACTGCTACCGTCGCCAGCAGCGAGCTCCACGATTCAACGTGTACACGCCCTATGTACCTGCTGGCGAGTCTCGACCATTTCAGGGCTCTTTCCAATGGAAACACGCAGCACGTGCTGACTCGCCTTGCTCCGACCGCAGCGTTACCCCACCACCCGCACGCCAACAGATCCCCGTTACCACGTCGCCGCTCGGGGATGCCACCACCTCTGGGAAACTAACTGGTGCGACCAATGGGGGCGAGGCCGCAAAATAATCTTCCGCAAGACCCCCTTGTGTTGTAATGGTTGAGAATAAAGTGAGTGTTTTTGTAGACAATGTGAGTACTGTTGTACTAGTTGATACCGGTGCGGCCGTTTCAATAATGAGCATGTCTTTTAAAAATCGCCTTGGGACGAAAGTACTGTTTCCTTTGAATCGGAGTGCTACGTTTCATGGCGTAGGGGGAGAGATGTTGAGCCCGGTAAGTGTTTGTTCTGTTTTACTTCCTGTAAGAAATCAAACGTTTCGAGCTGAACTAACGGTGCTTGCATTAGCGACCCACGACGTCATTCTAGGTATAGATTTTTAGCCGGAATGTGGTGCAACTCTAGATTGTGGTAGTGGTGGGATTATTTTTCGTACTATGTTGCCGTCTTCATTGACGCAATATACTGTTTATGACTGCTTGGAAGTGTTTTCCATGTCTGAAGACGTCTGCTTGGCCCCGCATACCGCAATGTTTGTGCGTGTAAACTCTTCGCGTTCTTGTGCGAGTTCTTACTACGGTTTAGCCGAGCCGAACTTCAGTAACGCACTTAAGAGAAACGTTATGCTGCCTCGTTGCCTCGTGCTCACCGTCGATGATTGAGCCGATTTGTGGACTGTGAACGTTTCCGCGCAGCCCACATATCTGCCTGCAGGACTTAAATTTGCAAGCTTTCAAGAGCAAAGTACTTTTACCATACGGTCACTCCATCTGTCGGTGCATGTAAATAAACCCCACGCCAACTCGTACCCCGACTATTCTGCCAGCATTGACTGTATGATCAACAAGTCACTTCCATCAACTGAACGGTCGCTGCTGCGGGAGGTGATCGCACGCGACGCCTCAGTCTTTGACTTTGCCCAAGACAAGACGTCTACCGTTACGCCACCGCCTTCACGTACGCAACACCGCATCTATACAGGCCAAGTACAACCAATACGCTAGAAGCCCTATCTTGTATCGCCTTTCAAAAGGAAGATCATCGCTGAACAAGTTGAAGACATGCTAAAGAAGGGCGTCATACAAGAATCGTGTAGTCCATGGGCAGCTCCTGTCATTCTCGTCGGAAAAAAGGATAATTCATGGAGATTCTGCGTATACTATCGTCGCATAAATGCCATCACAAAAAAAGACGTCTACCCTTTGCCACGTATAGATGACGCCGTAGGCTGCCTGCATTCTGCCTCCTATTTTTCTTCTGTTGACTTGCGTTCTGGGTGTTGGCTAGTTCGTATGTATCCCTCAGATAAAGAGAAGACGGCCTTCGTAACACCAGACAGTCTCTTTGAGTTTAACGTTATGCCCTTTGGTTTGTGCAATGCTCCAGTGACGTTCGAGAGATTTATGGATACAGTACTCCGTGGACTAAAATGGGAAATTTGCATGTGCTATTTATATAACGTGATTTTCTACGGCAAGACTTTTCAAGAGCATAACCACCGCTTGTCGCTTGTGTTTGAATACCTTACGCGAAGCTGGCCTTGTTTTAAACTCAAAGAAGTGCCAGTTTGAAGAATGTCAAGCCCTCGTATTAGGCTTTCTCGTGGACAACGAAGGAGTGCGACCAGACCCACAAAAGACCGCAGTGGTTCGCAACCTTGAACCCCCACGAACAGTGAAGGACCTGCGAAGTTTTATGGGTCTGTGCTCATATTTCTGCCGATTTATTAAGAACGTCGCACAACTTGCCTCCCCACTTACGCCCCTTCTTGATAAAGACACACCGTACTTCTGGGATGATAAATGTGAGGCTGCATTTCAATAGCTGAAGTTTTTATTGACTTCAGGACACATCCTAAAGCATTTTGATCCTGATGTTTTGACTGAACTTTATACTGATGCTAGTGGGCTAAGTGTTCGTGCTATGTTTGTCCAACTCTGCAACAGCCGTCAGCACGTCGTAGCATATGCCAGTCGGACACTGATCCGAGCAGAGAAGAACTACACCATCACCGAGCTCGGGTGCTTAGCAGTCGTCTTCGCCATCCAGAAGTTCCGACCGTATCTACATGGCCGCGAGTTCACAATAGTGACCGATCACAACTCGCTATGCTAGCTTGTGGGACTTTGTGACCCGTCTGGCCGGCTGGCTCGCTGGGCATTGTGCCTCCAAGAGTACAGCTTTTCTGTTACCTATGAGAGCGGACGATGTCACACAGATGCCGACTGCTTTTCCCGCCTTCCTTCAGTACACACCAACGCTGACGACGATGACATTGATGACTATTTAGTTTCTGTCTCGTCCGATTTCCCAGATACCAGCAGCTTCAAACGTGAGCAGAAGCGCGACCCTACTCTGAAACCCTTGCTCGAAGCTGCACATAACTCCGTCGACAAGCACTTTAAAATTTCAAATGGCTTGCTTTATAAAAGAAACTATTCAGCCGACAGCCTCCCGTTGCTTCTAGTGGTGCCGAAAAGCCTGCGCCAGGTTGTCCTTCGTTCTATGCACGATGAAATACCATCTGGTCATCTCGGTTTCACACGTACGCTACATCGACTACGTGAGAGGTTCTACTGGCCGAAAATGTGGAAGACCACAAAACAGTACGTTGTCAGCTGCGCTATATGTCAGCGCCACAAGGGATCCACCACTGCCCCGGCAGGTTATTTGCAGCCCAACCCTTCACCGACATCCTTTTTTGAAAAAGTCGGCATTGACTTCCTTGGACCCCTTCCTAAGACCCCATCGGGCCACCTATATGTTATAGTGTGCGTGGATTATTTAACGCGTTATACGGAAATGGACGCACTGACATCGGCCACCACAGCCGCTGTTTCTTCTTTTCTGTTACAACGGGTCATACTGCGTCACGGTGCTCCACGGGTTGTTATCAGTGACCGTGGACGACGATTTATGGCCCATGTGGTTGAAGAAATTTTGCACCTCTGTGGCTCCTCTTATCGCCACTCCACCCCTTACCATCCGCAAACTAACGGTCTCACTGAGAGAACAAATCAAACTCTCACGAACGTGCTATCGATGTACGTTGATGCTGGCCACAGGAACTAAGACGCCGTCTTACCGTTTGTTACTTACGCGTATAACACCGCCAAGTACGAAGTTACTGGACATTCGCCCTTCTTTCTGCTTTGCTCACGAAATCCACATCGTTTTCTGAACACTCTATTACCTTTCTCGCATCAGCAAGATCTGTCCATCGCTCAGACGTTGTGTCGCGCTGAAGAAGCACGCCAACTAGCGCGCCTTCGAACATTGTCTTCTCAAGAACACAGCAAGAGTCGGTACGATGCCAAGCATATCCCCGTAGAGTTTTCTCCTGGTGACTATGTGTGGCTGTGGACTCCTGTTCGTAGAAAAAGATTGTACCGGAAGTTTCTAGCAAACAATTCCGGCCCATTCGTGATAGCCACTGGTCTCAGTTACGTGAATTACGTTGTCGCCCGAGTCACAGCCAATAACCGGCGTTCGCGCACTACGCAAACTGTTCACGTAGCCCGCCTCAAACAGCACCATCATAGGCCTATTTAACTCGCTCAGCGAGCTTCGTCTCCCGCCGGGGGAAATGCAACGAAGTTGCGCGGGCCTACGGGGCGCGGAAGAAGAAGAAAAGTAGTGGAGCGGCGCTTGGACTGTGTGGTTGGGTGAAGCGTTCTAAGCCTGTCTCAGAAGTACGCTGCTCTTTCACAACTCCATTTCACCTCATCTTTAAATAAACACAGTCACTCGTAACAATATGATCAATTCAGAAACCCATAGAAACCTTTCTGCAATATGTGAAGGTAAATGGCTTCCTGACGGTCCATATCAGCTACTCTTCACCATGTTTGTGATCGGTGATCAGAGTAGTTTCATGATCCCCTCCCTAATTTCCTCTGCCCTGTTATTTTCTCCATTTGCGACAATGCAAATGTTTTTGGTGTTTCCCTTCTTTATAATGGCTTCTGTCTTCCTCTTTAAGTGCTCAAGCTATATTCATAGTTTGGAACTGCCCTCAGGTGTTGAGGGCTTGATGCGTGCAAGTGTTCTTCCGTGCTGCACGCTATGATTTATTCTGTCGCGCTAAAATTTCTCATAAATTTTCTATAGCTATTCTATCGAGCTTCTTATCGTACCCGCCACCTCCTGTTTATTATGTATAAAAGATAACTTCTTCAAATGTTGCTTAAACCATACCGGGAGCAAATGTCCAAAATACCATGGTTCTTGCCACGTATAGGCAAAAGTTTGAAGCCGTAATAAAAAAAAAGCAACTGCCTTTGGAGCTTTGCGAAATTTGCCCCATCCTGTTAAAAAGTTCGCCTTCGCTTTCGTTTACAGACACGTCTAGAGTGCAACACTGGTTGTCGGAAATAACATTGAAATATGAAATTCAAGAACTTGGTTGCTCCATTGTACTATTGCGGTTGCTATCTTTCAATCGCTGTCAAGAGACAGCGCAAAAAAGAAAACGTTGCTGTAGACCACAGCAAGGTAATAACCTACTTCTGAAGCTGCTGTTGAAATAAGGATTCTCTTCTCTCAATAAACATTTCTCCAGATAATTTCAGTCAGTTCCCTTCAGATAACTTAGTTTGTAGGCTTCATCAAACGTTCGAGTATATACTTGATTACCCAGGGAACGCGTTGCTGATTCCGGTCAGCACATATTTGGGCTGACAGAACAGTTGCTACTGAGGTCTATGCTTTAGACTTGTGTTGATTTAGGCAGGGTGCTATGCATAATGTATGATGCTCCATATTTGTTCCTTTGCTACAATTGGCTGATTTCTAGAAGAGGAAATCAAAACTGGTTGTCTCTTTATACTGCGCAGTCAGAAACATTTCGCATGTATGTCAGCGTAACTTCACAAATCCCAATGCACCTTTGCTGATTTGGGGCACTGAGGTTTGTTCTGTTCCTAGAATAGACTCGTTCTACTTTTCTGATAAAAAAAGATCAACGCACAAAGTATTTATTTGGCACTCAAGAGTTTTTTGCGAGTTTCTGTAGAAAGTTGATTATCACAAGGAGAAGTATTTTTCCAGTTTTACCGATATTCTTTCTAGAGCGATCACACCTGTTTTGTTTTCTGCTACGGTTATATAGCAACATAGCCAAATCTCTTCCTATGTTTTTCCTGATTTGTAAAGGTCGTGAATTCAGTATGAATTTGTTCCTACTATTACGAATAAAAGTTGCTCAAATAATGAGCACGGTTTGATAAAAAGATAAACGGCGGTGAAGGGTCCATATAAAGGCATCAATAAAATCGGCAAAACGCACTTACATGTAACTTGAATAACAGCTCCGATTGCCATGTGAAAAATAAATAACATCTTTCATACCCATAATCGGCAAGGCATCGCTTACTGAACAACGCTGCATACGCGCATGCACATCACCGACGCAACTTACAGGGCCTCACTTGTATGCAATCGCTGGCGCCGCATTCTTCGCGGGAAGCGCCTTTGTTATTCGCTACTGATCGCCGACTGGCCTATGTACTTTAAATGGTTAAGCACTTTTTTTCTAAACAAACTCCTTGGAGAACTTTCAGCGGGACGGCTCAATGCTCTCCCATAGGTGTGCACGAAATACTCGAAATTGTTATATATTTTTTCCAAAGACACTCTTACAGTGACGAAAATTGGCCGCGTAACTGCGCATCTCACTGCAAATGGCATCGAAAGACGATAGTCATCTATATATAGGTTTTCTGTAAGATATTCCGCCATCTGGCAATGATGTGAAGAATACGTACCGTTTAACTAAGCGTTCGAAGCACCCACTTTTTTCTTTCGTTGCATCACATTGTCAGCGCAGCATGATAAACAGTGCAATCTTTAGGATTACGTTTGTATACATTTTCTTAATAAAGAAGCACAATACAATTTACTTAAGGATTGATGCTGTGCCCTAAATATGCATAATATTTGCTTTTAAATGCGAAGCATTTCTTGGAGAACTTCGGCGACTTTGAGCGTATCTATCTATCTATCTATCTATCTATCTATCTATCTATCTATCTATCTATCTATCTATCTATCTATCTATCTATCTATCTATCTATCTATCTAACTATCTATCTATCTATCTATCTATCTATCTATCTATCTATCTATCTATCTATCTATCTATCTGTCTGTCTGTCTAGCCACCTATGACTTTTAGCTATCCTGGCCGTTTCGATAATGGTATCGATACCAAACTTGGTAGAGCATAACATGACTGTATGAGGACCATATTTCACTAGTCAAAACATGAAAATCTTGATATGTATGGCGTGAATATTAAAATTTACATTTCATGGTCTTGCAGCTCTTGCGGTGGTTTCGTCACAAGGATTGTTGCAAACCTGGTATGGTATGGCATGATTGCATGGCAAACACAAGCGACCGACCCTAACATGAAGATCATGACATGCGTGTAATGTAACAACATGACTACAAGTCACGCTCATGATGCGCTTGCAGCCGTTTTGCTAGCTTCATTTATACCAAAATAATATTACGGGACGTGAGGACGAAGGTATGATACTGCTGCGAACATGATAAATATGAGATGCGTGTCATGTAACAACATGATTACATGCTACGCTCATGATACGCTCGCGGCTGTTTCGCTAGGTTCACATGTACCAAACTTAGTATTACGCGAAGCGAACAGACGACATCGTTAAATGACACATCCAAACATGATAATCACGACTTGCGTGCCATGTAACCACATGACTACATGCCACACTGATGTTGCGTTCACGGCCGTTTCGCTAGCTTCACATATGTCAAATTTGGTATTACGTCACCGCAATGGATGAATGTTGCAAACATAATAATCATAAGATGCGTGTTATGTGAGGACATGACTACATGCCACAGTCAAGACGTCAATAAATTTTGACGTAATGCGGTACGCATGCTTACCGGCGTTCATTTCGTCACGTCATGCTGGCGTTGCCGCGCCAAGCGCCAGTCCTGCCGTAGACTCGCAGGCACGCGCCGCGCTGCGTTGCTTTGACGCATGCGCGTTTCAGCGCGTCCGGCGTCCCACCGTCACGAAAAGAGGTAGACCCAGTGTTTTCTGGGTAACGCATTGGCACGAAATGCACCATGTCACATTTTGCGCCGGTTGCCGTCGGGCCACGCCGACGGACGCTGGTAGCACCTGGTGTCAGACTATAATTGTTCGCGTCTTGCTAACGTACCGTCGCTGTGCTCAGCGTGCGTGCGCGTCAACGCTACATTGCAGCCTATCGGGCCCATCATGATGCACTCGTGGCCGTTTTCCAGCTCCACATATACCAAATTTGGTGTTACGTAACGTCAATGGATGACAAAATATGTGACTGGTGCAAACATGATAATCTTGACACGCGTGTTATTTAGGAACATGACGACAAGCCATGCTCATAGCGTGCCTGCGGCCATTTTCCTAACTCCACATATACTATATTTGGTATCACGTGAAGCGAATAGATGACGAAGGTAAACGACACGTCCAAGCATGATAATCACGACACCGAAGTCATGTACGGCATCATTTACCTCCACCTCGTAACGTTTTGCTGATTTTAAAGTGACTTATAAGCATTTTCATTCGTTCTTCGGATATAATCGATTCCCACAGTACGTGGCATCTGCAATTTTTTTTCATTGACAATGCCCACAAGTATGAACGCAGTCGCCAGGTAGGTAGGTAGGTAGGTATAAACTTTATTTTTCCTTTGTAAAGGAAAGGTGCAATGGAAGAGAGATGAGGAGAGATTGCTACGCTCGATAGTCCTCCGCAACCCTCTCTGCCCAACCCAGGATGGCCTCCTGGACGTCGGGTTTCAAGCTGCGCATGGCAGCCTCCCACTGCTCCTCATTACTAATTAGTTTTCGAAGGGACGGTGGAGGGGGGTGCTTAGGGCACCCCCACATGATATGATTAAGATTTGCTTTCTGTGCGGAGCAATATTTACAGGAGGAGGACAGGCCAAGCTGAGCGGTCGTTGTGAAAAGGTCCAAACTTTCGCCCTTGACTGAAATATTGGATACAAGGTCGAGCAGACAGACAGAATAATATTTCTGCGTCGAAGCACCCAAAGAAACAATACCGTCTTCAAAACTACCACTACATTCATCCGTTCAGATTGTCAAACCACCAGGTTGATACGTGCAGCCTTACTATCTATCTATCTATCTATCTATCTATCTATCTATCTATCTATCTATCTATCTATCTATCTATCTATCTATCTATCTATCTATCTATCTATCATCTATCTATATAGCCACCTACGACTTTTAGCTCTCCTGGCCGTTTCGATAATGGTATCGTTACTAACTTGGTATACCATAACATGGCTGTATGAAGAACATATTTGAATAGTTATAACATGAACCGTGACATGTACGTCATGAATGTCATTGTTTACATTTCAGGGTCCAGCAGCTCTTGAGGTGGTTTCGTTCACATGGCATGCTTGAAAACTGGTATAGTATGACATGATTGCATGGCGAACACAGATGACAGACCGTAACATGAAAATCATGACATGCGTGCCATGTAACAACATGACTACATGCACACTCACTATGCGCTCACAGCCATTTCGCTAGCGTCACATATATCAAATTTGGTATTTCAGTATGCGAATAAATGACAAAATTATGTGACTGATGCAATTATGATAATCATGCGATGGATGTCATGTATTATCCCGAGTACATACCACGCTCATGATGTGCTGGCGGCCGTTTCGCTAGCTGCACTTATACCAAATTTGGTATTACGGGGTTTGAATGGCTGACAAAGGTATGATAATGGTGCAAACATGATAATCACGACATGCGTGTCATGTAACAGTATTATTACATGCCACACTGGTAATGCGCTCGCGGCCGTTTCGCTTGCTTCACATATGCCAAATTTGGTATTATGTGACTCCCATGGATGATGAAGGTATGTGATTGGTGCAAACATGATAATCATGAGATGCGTGTCATGTGAGAACATGACTACATGCCACGGTCAAGGCGCCAATACATTTAGACGGGACGTGGTGCGCGTGCTCACCGGTGGTAATTTCGTCGCGTTACACTGGCGTTTCCACGCCAGGCGCCAGTCCTGCGATACACTCGCAGGTGCGTGCCGCGCTGCGTTGCTTTGACGCATGCACGTTTCAGCGCGTCCGGCTTCCCTTTGTCACAAAAAGAGGGAAACGCAGTGTTGTCAGGGTAACGTATCAGCGCGAAATGCAGCATGTCGCATTTCGCGTCGGTTGCCGTAGGGCCGGGCCGACGGACGCTGGTCGCTCCTGGCGTCAGACTATAAAGCGTTCGCGTTTTGCTAACGTTGCGTCGCTGTGTCCAGTGTGCGTGCACGCCAACGCTACATTGGAGTTATTTGTGCCTTTCATGATGCGCTCGCTGTCGTTTTGCTTGCTCCACATATACCAAATTTGGTGTTACGTGACGTCAATGAATGACGAAATATATGACTGGTGAAAACATGACAATCCTCACACGCGTGTCACGTAAGAACATGACAATATACCTCGCTCATAGCGTTCTCGCGGCCGTTTTGCTAGCTCGACATATACTAAATTTATTATCACGTGACGTGAATAGATGACGTGTGTAAACGACGAATCCAAACATGATAATCATGACACGAAAGTCATGTACGGCATCATTGACCGCCTCTTCGTAACGTTGAGCTGCTTTTAATGTGACATATCAATATTTCTCATTCGTGCTTTGCATATAATCAATTCCCACTGTACGTGAGATCTGCCAATTTTTCTATCATAATATCTGAAAAATGCTTACTTCAAACTTGACATATTTAAGTGTTTGTTTAAAGGATACTGATAACACTTAACTACTTTGTGGTTGATCGAGCACCTTCTCAAGCAGGTGTCATTTATGGCTATATATACTGACAAAACCTGTTGATCCACTAATGAAAGCACAGAGACCCTACGAGATAGCATATGCTCTTGTAGTCCATGTGCACCAACGGTCCACCAACTCTTATCAGTTAGTTCTTCGCCAGCTGCTATGAGGCGCACCATTTGGCGCATGGTTACCAGAATGTTCCAAATAAGTATGCAGTGGAAGTCTAGCCTCAGGGATAACTTCGTCGTACTCTTAATGGCTATCAGAGCCTTCGTCTTATGGAAACGAAGGGGACTGGCCTGCCTGAGGGGACGCCCTCAGAGAGCCATGTTTCCCCTACTACATCGGCTAAGAAACTTAATGCTTATGCATCTTAACGCAGAACTAGTCATGCTGGGAGAGGAGGCTTTTCTCCAACGCTGGTCTACGCGATTTATTATCGTAAAAAACAACAGAGTTTCCATGCCTTTCCTCCCCTATTCAGGAGGTGTGCTAGAGCTTGTACCAGTGTGACATTACAGTGTGTATTTTCCTTTTCTTCCTTAGAAATATGTCCTTTTTGTGAAATATTGTTCTTGAGCGCGAGAGCAAACTGTCCCCACAGGTGAATGCAAAACGTCACCCTACACCATGAATGACCCCCCCCACCTTGTTTCTTTACATAGCCTAACTGTTTATTTAAGTTTAATCATCTCGATGTCATGAATGTCCTGTTTTTGTTGTACAATTTTGCATTGTACGTCACTGCATATGCAATAAGTTCTTTTCGCTGTATATAAAAGCTTGCATTGTACATACGCATTGTTCACCATTGTCCATTTTTCTGTGTGCACATAAACTGTGTAAGATATATTCGGAAATAAAATTCTCTTAAACAAGTATCGTTGAAGTGTTTTGGCGATGGCTTCTGTGCTCGTGTTGCCTTTGCTTGCGTGTCAGGGCATCCCTGGGCGGGCGGATGCCCATAATGGCAAGCCAGCCACCGAAAAAGGCGCCAGCCTTCAACATAAGCATCCCCGAGGGGACTAGTTCCGAAGACGTCGTTGAGGCGACGTCTTCAATAGTAGGAATCGAAGAGGTCTACTGTTTACAGCATTTTGAAGGCCGGAACTATTAAGTAAACATTAACAGTGAAGCCGCTCTGGCTCAAGTCGTCGACGCGTCTCACCTCATCATAAGAGGAGAGCGTGTTTCTGTCGTGCTTTTCGGACCCCAAGTCACTCAAGTCACCGTTCTGTTCCTGCCATGCCACGTCTCCAGTGAGGTCCTCGCTCAAACATTGTCTTCCTATGGGAAGGTGCCGCACAACAGCAGAGAACTTGTGGGGTCGCACCCAACTGTGACAACTGGGACGCTATACGTTCGGATTGAAATGAAAACATCGTCTCCGGCACCGAACTACCTCAAGTTCGCAGGCCATTGAGTGACCTGTGAATATAAAGGGATCCAGTGAGCGTGCCGCCGGTGTGGAGACAGTGGGCACTTCTGAATGAACTGCACAGCTCCGTTTTGCGGTAGGTGCGACGTCACGACGAGAAGGGCTGTTCCTGCCGTGTCACGGTTGTGGTGACTCGCATGCCACCATCTTCGCACCATCAGACCGTCGTATTCCGAGGCCGCGTCCAAGCATTACCAGCCACTTCAACTAGGAACGCAGTCCAAGAACAAGGACGACGTATCATCGACTTTGGGCTCAGACATTTGCCAGGACGTAGTTGGGTGGGTTGAGACGCAACACCCGCCACCACACCGAACGCCCGCACTGTATCCAGCCAGCCCGGACCAGGCAGCCCCTCAAGGTGCGGATGATCCACCCAGTGGCCCACGACCAGTGGTGATTTGCACAGAACCACAGGTCGAGGCCTCGCCGGAGGAGGCGCCTATCGGCGAACGCGTCGCAGATGGTGACGCGATATCCGATGCTCACCTCATGGCTACCCAGTCATCTGTTAGTCCTCTTATCAATGAAGGCACTTTGTCCCAAGGTGGCGAGGTATTCATCAACGAGGACTCAAACGGCAAAACGAGTGACACGGCCCTGCAGACAGACACCGACAGCCCTCCATGTGACATCAGCCGGGACAGTTTAGACTCGCTTGTACCAGCTTCGCTCAAGTGCCTCGGCATCAAGCGTAACTGAATATCCAGCAGCCACTCGGAGGCACCTATCAAACACAGAGGTCCCCTGTGGACTTCGACGTGGCCCCGTCAGCACGGCGCTCCCGATGTGTCGCCTGGTCGTAAGAAGTGAATGGGCCACTTGCGGGGCACCCACTATCGCGTCTGTTAGAACTGTGCATCGTCTAGTATCTAGGTTACTCTTGAGAGCTTATGATCGCTACCTTATTGAACACTATTTCTTTGATCGTGAAAAGTTTTCGCAGTCCGGTAAAGCAGGCCGAGGGGGTTAATGTAGCCCGTGCTGCAAATTGTGACGTTTTGTGCCTCAAGTTCTTTTCGCTATCCAACGTTAGGGCTTTTTACAAAAATTTAGCTTCCATTGCTATTACTCTTTCGCTACAATTCGTTTTACAGCAGTAGGCATTATAACATTTATTCGAGCTTTATTGAGAGGTCACCGTCTTTTTATGACGATGTCGGTGGAATTCCGGCTTTGTATTGTACCTACTTTTCTTTCTGAATGCGTATACTCTGTGTGTATGCGCCTACACAAGCTGAACAGTCTAATGATTTTATTCGAAAAATGGATGTATTTTTCTAGATTGCCGTCAGGTAATTTCAAGTGGAGACTTTAACTCAGTGCTAAATGCGCGAAGTGATGTACAGAGTCCTGGTTGGGGTCCGTTTGCTTGGAATTCACGTGAGCTGCCACGTCATGTCCAGCATTTTTCATTGCTAGATGCGCACATTGTCGTGCACGGGAACACTTTTGTTTAGACGTGGCGCCGCGGACCATTCTCAAGCAGACTCGACCGAGCTTATATTCCGCATGCTTTAGAGGCAATTGTCCCAGACTTACGCGTTCCGCCCATCTCACCTTCACTTGTGTACATATATGACCATCGTCCGATTCTCTTCAAACTCTATAAATTCCTTTTTAAATGCGAAGCATTTATTGGTGAACCTCGTCGACTTTAGGCGTATCTATCTATCTATCTATCTATCTATCTATCTATCTATCTATCTATCTATCTATCTATCTATCCATCTATCTATCTATCTATTTATCTATCTATCTAGCCGCCTACGACATTTAGCTCTCCTGGCAGTTTCGATAAAGGTATCGATACCAAACTTGGTATCGCGTAACATGGCTGTATGAACAACATATTTATCTAGTCATGACCTGAAAATCATAACATTTATGTCATGATTGTAATGATTTACACTTCATGGTCTTGCTGCTCTTGTGGTGGTTTTGTTCACTAGACATATAGCGCAATTAGCATGGTATGACATGACTGCAGGGTGAACACGAGTGACAGACATGAACATGAAAACAATGGCATGCGTGTTATGTAACAACATGACTGCCTGCCACGCTCATTATGCACTCGCAACTGTTTCGCTAGCTTCGCCTTTACGAAATTAGGTATTACGGTACGTGAATGGATGACGGAGGTATGTGACTGGTGCAAACATGAAAATCGTGAGATGCGTGTCATGTAAAAACATCACTACATGCCACGCTCATGATGCGCTCGTGACCGTTTCGCTAGCTTCACATGTGCCAAATTTGGGAATACGTGACGCCAATGGATGACGAAGGTATGTGACTGGTGCAAACATGATAATCATGAGATGCGTATCATGCGAGAACATGATTACATGTCAGAGTCAAGGCGCCAATACATTTCAACGTGACGTGGTGTGCTAGTTCGCCGGCGTTCATTTCGTCGTGTGACGCTGGCGTTGCCACACCAGGCGCTGGTCCTGCCATATACTCGCAAGCGGGCGCCACTCTGCGTTCCTTTGACGCATGCGCGTTTCAGCTCGTCCGGCGTCCTTTGGTCACGAAAAGAGGGAGACCCAGTGTTGTCTAGGTAACGCATCGGCGCGAAATGCAGCATGTCGCATTTCGCGTCCGATTCCGTCAGCGCGCACCAACGGACGCTGCTCGCAGCGGTCGCTGCTGGCGTCATTGAGTGCTCGCGTTTTGCTAACGTAGCATCGCCGTGCCCAGCGTGCGCGCGTGTCAACGCTGCGTTGGAGTATATTGGGCCCTTCATGATGCGCTTGCGGCCGTTTTTCTAGCTCCACATATACCAAATTTGGTGTTACGTGACGTCACTGAATGACGAAATATATGACTGGTGCAAACATGATAATCCTTACACGCGTGTCATGTAAGAACATGATAACATAACAGGCTCATAGCGTGGTTACGTCCGTTTCGCTAGCTCCACATAAACTCAATTTGTTATCACGTGACGTAAATAGATGACAAAGGTATACGACACATCCAAATGTGATAATCATGACACGGAAGTCAAGCACGACATCATTAACCTCCACCTCGCAACGTTGTTTTGATTTTAAAGTAACATATCAACATTTCTCATTCGTGCTTTACATAACATGAATTCCCCAGTGTACGTGGGATCTGCCAATTTTTGGCAGTCACAATCACCTGTATTTGTTACCACGCAGACACCACCTTCACAGCCGTTTTCTACGCGTGATCGACCTCTTTTTCAGTGCATTTCGAGGAGATGCCATGTTCGGCCATGCAGACAAACTGTGATATAATACGGACTATGCTTAGAGGTTCGCCTCATGTTCCTCAACAAGCTTCTGATTTTCTGCGCGTCCCTCCATCATCCGAAGAGGTAAAGGCAGAACTACACTTTATAAAATGGGAGACGGCCCCTGGGCAAGATGGTTTTCCGATTAAATTTTACTTCTCATTTCTGAATGAGCTTGGTACTACCTTAACCGCAGCCTTCCGGTGAGGTTTCGAGGATGGCGTCCTTCCATCAATTTTTCGAGATGACCGCTTTGTACTATTCTGAAAAGCTGACGCTTCCTCTTATAGTCCTGAAGATTGGAGACCTATCACGCTTTTAAACGTTGACTACAAGATATTCGCGATGGTGATCTTTCAACATTTGGGGGCTCCATTGAACACCCTTGTGGGTCATCACCAGGCTTCATCAACGCCTGGACGAGAAATACACAGCTTGACCTTGACCACCCGGGATATCATAGTCTATATGCTGTCGCGATCTGCACGTGGTCTCCTTGTGTCTTTAGATCAAGAGAAAGCATTCGACAGACTAGAGCACACGTATATATTTAAAGTTTTCGGCCTTCCGTTTTCCAGGTTTTTTTAGTGGAATAATTTATAAATACCTACACCGGCATAAAAAGCACACTAGTACTAGATAATTATTCGGCCAAGTGAAGCACCCTCATGTGTGTGGTACAAGCCAAGATGAAAGGCGAGGAACTGCACCTGCATGTTATAAAGGCGCTTCGCGTCTGTCCCAGCGACTATTCCCGTGTCAAAACTCCACGCACTCACAGAAGGTTCTCGACGGTCATCGATCGAGAAAGCTACAATACGATTGCAGTATAGCTATACGACACAGGTGAGTTGTGTGCCAAGTGAAGCTGCGCTTTCAATCGGTTCTGTGGGCCCGCGCACAAGAAGACACTAGCGGAGAACTGAACAATGGTTTCGTGTGCGATGAAGACAGGGATGCTCAACCCTTTTCAAAGACGCCAAAGAGGAGATCGGCATTGTTCGCAGAGCTTGTGTACACGTCTTCAACGCTTGTTGAACTGAGGCGTTTTGGCGTCGTCCTCCTCAGCAATTTTTGTTGGCTTGTTGAGTGCTCACAAAAAAGCGTACGTAGTCTCAGAGAACTATAGCGTGTTTCAGTTCTTTAAACGATAATATTATTTTATCATATATATACCAGCAGAAACATATCATGAAAAATAAGAAAACATACAGCGTGCCTTATCTAGTGGTCTATATTAAGGGTCAATTCCCAGGTCAGCTCCCAGGTCAGCTCCCAGGCAGGATTATATTGAAAATTGGGTACAATAAATTTGACTAATCAATGGTGACAGAGGTGAAACAGATATTTACTTTACAATAAAACTAAAGTGTTCCTCAAAAGTTTTTATTTCAATATAACTAGCTGCCAGACTTTGTACGGCAATTTGTTTTTCATTCCACCGCAGGACTCGGTAGCGAATTCGATTCTTACTAACGGTTAACATTCCCAGGCGTCCTCTTCCCCTTTCTCTCGGTGTTTTCCATTGACATGTATATTCTTAAAGGCTTACATAGAACAGAATCAATTAATAAATGCTGAAGTGACTTCACTTACCAAAAACCGTCTGGAAACTGTGAACCTATGCAAGGTTTCATATGCATGAATTGTTATAGAATATTTTTCTCCTGAGTGAGAACAACAAAAACGTAAATAATAATAATAATAATAATAATAATAATAATAATAATAATAATAATAATATAACATAAATTATCATACAACAGCAATATCTCTAAACCTTGGACGATAAGAATATGAGAGACGCGATAAGAATATGAGTGGCATCTGAAAATTTTGGCCATCTGGTGTGTTCTTTAAGATGCACTGTCATCTCTGCGTACAGGCTTCAACGAAATATCCCCACCGTGGCCCAGATTGCGGCCGCGATCGTCAGGCCAGCAGCCGGAAACTATAACTGCTGCTCCACTAAAGTGTACTCTCCGCTAGAACAAGTGCGTTGGACAGTGCAGCGAAGGCGTTCTGGCTGTCGTTCTGTACTTTCTTCTGTCCAGGCAGCCGAAAGGCAAGCTACGCACACAAGAAGGTGTGCATAGGCAGCTTTGATAATAACAACTCGTGTTGGCTTTCCGTTTATTCATTTTTCTACTCACCTCAAATAAACAGTCCTGCCCCTGTGCATAGCTGTTGAAGCCATCAACATAAGAATTGTTCAGGAATGCCTTAGTGTTTGATTGGCTTCTCAGAGAGCACATAGTGGGTGCTAAGAAAGGCTTTGCATATTTGTTTTTAAAAACAGAAATAATTTATATAGGTATTTACCAAACAGTCACTTCATCTGAGGTTTCCTCGGTGTACCAAATAAATGTATTTTACACTGGCTCATTAATCTGTCCAAAACACATCTTTGTAGCGTTGAAATGTTCATTCACTTCTGTCAAACTCATATATACTCCGAGAGTTCTACAAGGAACGTGCTGCAGATAACAAATCGGGCCAAATAGCGTCCTCGGCGCATGCGCCATTGTAACTCTTTCCTTCTTACTCTCCTCTTGCGTTCCTATATATTTCCGAGCTGGAAAATAAACGCTTGACTTTTTGGCCTGGCCTATCGATTGGTTTCTATATCTCCGCTGCCGGCCTTTGGTCTGTAGTACGCAACAGTGGGCACGAGGAATCTACTGCAGCAAGAAGGCCAGCATGCGCCCATACGTGACCGCCTGCAGAATGAGCCCACCAGCCATAGCCCACCAACTGCCGGAATTCGAAGAAGCAGAAGATAAGTGGCAAGGGTACTTAGTAAAAGGGGAGGCTTACTTTGAAGCGAATGGTGTGAAGGATGACACTAAGAAAAGAGTCCTGCTAGTGGCTGTGCTTAGAACAAAGACAATTGAAATCTTGAACGGAAAGGTGGCACCACGGAAACCTAACACTCTGACATACGCACACGCTGTGCACACTTTAAGCAGCTACTACGACCCAGTGCTGAATGATATTTCTGAAAGCTTCAAATTCTTTCATCGCTACCAATGAGAAAGGGAGTCTGTGTATGAATTTATCGTGACACTTCGAAAGATGGGTCCAGAATTGCAATTTTGGGCGATGCGGAACAGAATGATTAGGAACCCTATTGTGTGCGGATTCAGGTCCATGAAGTTTCAAAAACAAGTGCTAGCCAAGAAAGATCCCAGTCTTCAAGAAGTGGAGGCTCTTGCCCTTGCCGCAGAAAGCGCCGAACGCGATTCGTGAGCTATTGCTTCAGATAAAGAGCAAGCGAGTTTGCTTAAGTTGAGGGATCAATACGAGTCGCTCGCGAAGTCACCGGGCGTACAACAACGCAAATGTTGTGGGAAGCCTTGTCACACAACCAACGCTTGTCGACTAATCAAGTGCAGATGCTTCAAATGTGCACGGCAAGGTCACTTAGCCAAAACGTGCGCAGTGAACGACTAAACAAGCAGAATGCTAGCAGTGACAGCACAGGTGGCAGAAAATGAAGACGATGCTAACAGCTCGTCACAAATTCGATCCTTGCCCACTACGCGCTAACTCGTACCTCCTATCAGGAAGGTATTCGCGTGGAATGGCATTGAAGTAGCGATGGACATCGATAACGGCTCTCCTGTTTTCGTCATTCTTAAGGGCATCTACGATACGTACTGCCCGCATGTACAGAAGCCAGAACTACAGCTTTCATGCTATCTTGGAAAACTTCCACTTCTTGGCATATTAGCGATGCTGGTTTCCTACGATGGTACAACAGTGCAGTGCAGTTTCACTGTTTTAGGCAATAATGGCCCATGTCTTTGCGGTCGGTATCTGCTGAAAACAATTAGCAGATGAGTGAATTCAGGTTCTTAACGTGTATCCGCAGCCTTTAAAGTCAAAAGTCAAGCCAGAGAGGTCGTCCTAAAACTGCTCCAACAAAACGCTGACCTTTTTAGAGGGAGCACTGGTCTCATCAAAGGTCCGCCAGCCCGCCAGCACACCAAGACCGGATTAAGCCCTAAGTTCTCCAAGGCGAGGAAAATACCTTTTGCACTCCGCAATAAAGTGTGAATGGAGCTTGACAGATTAGTGTCCGCTGGCATCTCTTCAGTCTCTCGTTCCGAATAGGTGACGCTCATTGGGGCAGTTTTTAAGAAAGATGGAACTGTACGTGTATGTGGTGACTTCAATGTGACCTTGAACCCAGTGTGTGAGGTTGAGCAGTACCCATTGCCTGTCATAGACGACCCCTTCGTAAATTTATGGGGAGGGAAGAAATTCAGTATATTAGACCTTCACGACGCCTACAACCAGGTCGAGCTATATGCTGATTCACAGAAATTACCAGTAATAAAGACACTGAAGGGGCTGTTTTTTTACAACAAATTACCGTTAGACATCGCGTCAGCTCCTGCGATATTCGAACACAAAATTGAAGCAGTGCTGCAGGGGCTAAAAAGGACTAGGGCATATCTAGATGATATGCCTGAGCAACCAGAATGATAATGTAAATCTGCAAGCAGTGTTGCAGCAATTCCGCGAGAACGGCATCAAGCTTCGTGCGGGCAAGTGCAGGTTTTGTGAATGATCAGTGACGTATCTTGGACATCGGATTGATGCCAAAGGACAACATCTTGAAAAGAACGTCGACACAATGAGACTAAACCTGTTGCCATGAAATGTTGCTGAGCTGCGATTCTTTTTAAAAATGGTCCCCTTCTACAATAAGTTTCTGCCAAATCTGTTCACTTTGTTTGCATATTTGTATAGGCTTCTTGAAAAAGGCTCAAAATCAGTTTGGCACACGAAGGAAAACGTGGCATTTCAGAAGCCAAGAGCGCTTTGTGCTCAACCCCAGTGCTAACGTAAATTGATCTTCAGCGGAAGTTGCTGTTGGAATTCGATGCTTCCCCACACGGTGTCGGTGCAACCATTTTTCACCGCATAAACGGTGAAGACAGGCTAACTGGGTTCCGTTCGCGAACGCTCACCTCCGTTGAAAGGAAGTACTCCCCAGTAGAGCGAGTAACTTTAGCCTTAGTGTTTGCATCACACGGTTTTGCGATTACCTTTTGGGACGCGAGGTCACACTGGTAACGGATCGCCGGTGTTACAAAGCAGTAATGAAGTCCTTGGGCCAGCTGCCCCCAAGCGTGCCTTCCCGTCATCTCGGACATTCTTTCGTGGATGCGGGTTGTCACCTGCACCGGCTGTATTTGTCTCGGCTGTGCGCTTCACCTGCGGGGCAGTTGCTACGGGCGGGCCCCTCTGGAATGTGCGGAAGGCCAGTTGTGTGCTACAGGAGCGACTTCCGTCAATTTCTCCTGCGTGGTCACTTCCCACTCCCCGCGCGTGGGCCGCGTGCAAGGGATACTTGTGTTGTGCTCTCCATGAGTGGTTGGTTCCCAGAAGTGTCATTCCACCTCTATCTTCGGAACTGCACGGCGAGGCAGCGGGAGCAGCCCGCTGCCTCGCCAAGAAGAGAGTCACGAGAAGAGTCGTCGTTCGGACGTTACTGTCCAACAAGTTGCAAATAAACGTCTTGTTAAGTTTTTCTCTACGCCGCTCCCTCTGCCGCAGCTTTCTGGAGTTCTGAACGTCCCCGTGGCCTGCGGAATGACGACCACAACCCAGCTCCACGCTACCTACTGGGCCCGCTGTGGCCACCGACGCGGCTCATAACAACTGGGTGGCAGCGACGGGATTCCGCTCACGCCAAGTCGCAACAAGCTCGGGCCAGCATCGGGATCGTCTCCGCTGAGATCATGGCTGCAGGGTGTGGTGAGTGCTTGACCTTTCTTCACTGAGATTTTACCAGGCTTTATCTAGAGTTTTGAGGGAAAGGTGGTAAATTTGGATAACTACTCTACGTTGGCCTGTGCATGGGAACGTAGCGTCCTAGTAGTAGTGAAGTTAGCAGCACTTGCAGCAACCATGAATCTGAAGGCACTGAAAAAACCGCTTTTGCTAGAGTTAGCTAAAAGTTTGGGTTTGGATCTTCGTGAACAAATGAGAAAGCCAGAGATTATTGAGGCTATTGAGAACCTTAACGCAGACGACGACGAGCTCTCAGAGTGTTTAGAGCTGATAGACGAACATGAAAGGCGCAAAGCTGAAGAGAGAAATGAGAGGCTCATACGCGAAGCAGAAGAAAGGGATCTTGAGGTGAAGAGCCTTGAAATCGAGCTGCTCAAGGCTCGAGGTAGTTGTGAAGGAAGCGAAGCGTCTAGCGGAGTAGAACGGAAGTCGTTCAGGGTGAAAGACCTAATGCAACCTTACTGCTCCGGAGAGGACATGGGTCTGTTCTTGGTAAATTTCGAGCACACATGCGAGAAGGAGGGTGTTACCAAAACTATGTGGCCGCAGTGCTTGCTTACCCTACTACCCTGTGAGGCTGCCGAGGTAATTGCCCGCTTGACAAAAGAGGAAGCAGATGATTACGACCAAGTTAAGTAGAGCCTGCTAAAGAAATATAGATTGTCAACAGAAGCATTCAGGCAGAAGTTCCAGAACGCCATAAAGCAGAAAGACGAGTCGTATGCTGATTTCGCATACAAGTTAATGTCTAATATGAGAGAGTGGCTCAAAGAGGCTAAGGCGTTCGAGCATAAAGAGAAAATCATGAAGTGTTTCGGACTCGAGCAGTTTTACCGTCGTTTGCCCCAAGACGTTAGGCTCTGGGTGCAAGACAGGGAGGAGGTAACCACTGTGTCGGGGGCCGCGGAGCTAGCGGAGAATTTCGTTTCGCACCACGTGCTTGATTGAAGAGAAATTCCCCAGCGGGAGGGCCAGATCAAAAAGGCAACTGGGTGCAGGGGACATTCAGTCCAAGAGAATCGAGAGCGCAACCCTGATCCCGAAAAGCAACGGGAGGTAAGTAATGAGAACACGGTTGAGGAAAAGCACCAATACAGTGCGTTTGAAAAGAGGTGACCACTTGTGTGCTCTAAATGCCACAAGCCAGGTCACATTGCGGCCGTCTGCAAGAGTCCAAAAGTTGTTTGCCTCTCAGTCGACAGCGAGGGTGAAAACATGTGACTGCTGGAGCCATATATCATAGAGCTGATAGTAAATGGAAAAGAGTGTCGCGTGCTGCGGGATTCGGCAGTGACAATGGACGTGGTCCATCCCTCGTATGTTGAAGCTGAACATTTCACAGGAGAGTGCGCTTGGATTAGACAAGCAGCGGAACCATCAAGCGTATGCCTTCCGATTGCTAAGGTATGCATCGAGGGCCCCTTTGGCGCATCGCACACAGATCTGCTTATTTGCCAAAGCAGTATGCATACTTGTTTTCAAACAGATCTGATTGGTTGCTAGGACAGAAGAACCTAGCGTACGGGGATGGGGTTGTGTGCGCGCTCATTCGCTCAAAGGGGCGAGAACTCGCAACTAGAGCCGCACCGCTCGATGTTCTCTCGAGAATCACCGAGAAAGCCGGAGATGGAGAGCCCACGAACACGGTAGACACGATCACACCAAGCACTGATCAAGTGAGCGATGAAGGCGCGGTTGAAAACGAGGAAGACCCTCTTGAATCTGGAAGTGTATGTGAGGAAATGATTACTCCTGCATCTAGTAGCCTGCAGACTTTGCTGGGAGTGGATCGATCGTCCCTTATAGCGCAGCAAAAAGCAGACCCCACGCTTCAAAATATAAGGAGTCAGAGTAATGAGGGTGCTTCAAAGAAATACGTGATGTATCAGAACAGGGCCGGGATACTTTATCTTAAGTATAGATCACAGACGGGTGCAGTTTGATCAGTTAGTGGTACCGGAACGTTACCGCCGTGATCTTTTACACTTAGCTCATCATGGTCGGGTCACTTGGGGGGTCAAAAAAAACGAAGGATTGCCTGCTGCAGGAATACTATTGGCCGGGTTGTTTCCGGGAAATCGAGAGTCTTGTCAGAACCTGCGACACCTGTCAGCGTGTAGGAAAACCAGGGGATACGGTTCGTGCCCCAATGAAGCTCGTGCCTGTAAATACTGAACCTTTTCGTCGACTCGTGATTGACACAGTAGGACCTCTTCCAACAACAACATCCGGTTACCGTCATGTCTTAACAGTTTTGTGTCCCGCGACCAAGTTTCCTGAGGCAGTGCCTTTAAAGGAACTGAGCTCGGTAAAAGTGGTAAACGCGCTGTTGTCTATTTTCGCACGCGTGGGTTTTCCCGCTGAGATACAGTCCGTTCAAGGCACCATTTTACGGGTGCACTGACTACAACCTTCTTAGAGAAATGTGGAATCAGATTAATCCACAGCTAGGTGTATCACCCCCAGTCAAACCCAGTAGAAAAGTTACACTCGGTAATGAAAGGCGTGCTCCGAGCGCTCTGCTTCGAGCGCAAAGTCGTTTGGGATGTGTGCTTGCCAGCAACCATGTTTGCGCTCAGGACTGCACCTCATGAAGCCACTGGATTTACGCTGGCAGATTTGGTCGGCGGTCGCCATCTGCGATCCCCACTCCGTATTCTTCAGTAGTCGTGGGAATGTCCAGTGGAGGACCCTACGGTGGTTGAATATGTGCTAACTCTGCTAGAGGGGTTGCATAGAGCACAGGAGCTGGCAGGGGATGAGATGAGCAAAGCACAGGCTCGGGCCAAATGCTACTACGAAAGGTCGGCAAGATCACGCCGGTTTGAAGCTGGAGATCAACTATTGCGGCTGAAGCCTTCGCCAAAGAATAAGCTTGATGTCCAATGGGAAGGTCCGGTGGAAGTCGTTCAAAGGCTGTCCGACACAAACAATCTGGTAAGGATGCCAGGTAGACGTAAGACGCAGCAGATCTACCGCAGCAATATGCTCAAACCGTATCGAGAGAGAGAGGTTGTCGTAAACATGGCGGTAAACGTGCCCGAAGAGCCACCACTAGATCTACCCTTTTCGGGAGTGGAAAGAAAGGAGGATAACGCTGGACAAGCACTCAAGGCCATGGTTGAGGTAGCTTAGCTCACAGCTAACGAGAAGCGGGACCTAGAAAGCCTCCTGATTGAATATGAGGAAATGTTCTCGGAGAAACCGGGCCGAACAAATTTGGTAGTGCATGACATAGAGCTTGCGGCCACTCAGCCCGTGCGGTCAAAGGCGTATCGAGTGTCGCCGCGTCAGCGTGCCATTATTGAGGCCGAGATTAAAAGAATGCTCAAGCTCGATGTGATTGAAGCTTGTGAAAGCGATTATACCTCTCCGCTTATATTAGTGGAGGTTCCTGGGAAAGATCCGCGACAATGCGTTGAACCGGAGGGTAAATCTCATAACGAAGGATCAGACCTACCCCATACCAAATATAAAGGAAAGAATTGTAGCAGTATTTTCAGGGTCATGATCCGAACATCTCACCCACTTGCGAGCAGTGCTTCAACGTTTCCGCGAAGCAGGTCTGACCGTGAAGGTTCGGAAGTGCCAACTTGGCCGAGCGGAGGTTACTTATCTGGGTCACATAGTGGGTCACGGCCATTGCAGACCTTCCGATGTCAAAGTTGCGGCAGTTAATAATTTTCCGCAGCCCCGGACAAAGACAGATGTGCGGTCGTTCCTAGGATTGGCAGGGTACTACCAGCATTACATTCCCCGTTATTCAGAGCTTGCCAGCCCGCTTACTGACGCTCTTAGAAAAACCAAACTTCAGATTCTGGAGTGGGATGAAAAGAAAGCGAGGGCATTCTTAGCATTGAAAAATGCGCTCATGAGCCAACCTGTACTTCAAGCCCCCGACTACGCTAGACCCTTCGTGGTTCAGTGCAATGCAAGTGACCGCGGCATGGGCGTAGTATTGTGTCAGAGAAACGACACAGGAGAGGAACATCCCGTGCTATATGCAAGCCGCAAACTAACTGTAAGGGAGGAAGCCTATAGCGCTTCAGAGAAAGAATGCGCCTGTGTTGTATGGGCGGTTCAGAAGCTCGCATGCTATCTCGCGGGATCAGAGTTTATTATCGAGACGGACCACTGTCCCCTCACGTGGTTGCAAACGATGTCGCCTAAGAACGGCCGGCTACTTCGCTGGAGCTTGCTTTTGCAACAATACTCTTTCGAAATTCGTTACAAGAGAGGCAAATTGAATGGCAACGCTGACGGCTTAAGTTGTTGTTTCTAGGGATTTTGATGGCGTCAGGTAATCTGTCTTGGGTATTAAGTTTCCATTTTTTTGTGTGTGACAGGTATACAATTGCTTTTTTTGTACTTGTGCTTTATCACGACACGTGTTTGTGAATTTGAGCAGCCTATTTCAGATTGGATTGTTAGAATTGCTGCTGCTATTGTATTGAAGAACAGGTCGTTTTGGATGAAGTAAAAGCCTGGTGGGTCTCATGAAGAGAGTATGGGCGCTTGCCTGCTTGGCGGTTGTGTTTCTCGCGTGGTGGACACAGGTGCTGTCTTTCGAGAAGGAATGTTGGCCAGCAGAGCGGGAGCCTTTTCCCATTTTGGACGACGCTATCAGATGCTCCAGATCACCGGGGGTGGCAGAGGAATGCAGCAGAGCCGCATCGAGGTGTCCAGGGCTTCAGCACACTAGCATTGTCTTCACCGACCTCTCCGCATAAAGGTGGATGACCTTTGTACGTCGATGTCTCGGCCGGCCGCCGGCGAAGCTGTTACGAAGCAGTAACGAAGTCCTTCGGCCGGCTACCCCAAGCGTGCCTTCCCGTCATCTCGGACATTCTTTTGTGGGGTGCGGGTTGTCACCTGTACTGGCTGTATTTGTCTCGGCTGTGCGCTTCACCTGCGAAGCAGTGGCTACGGGCGGGCCCCTCTGGAATGTGCGGAAGGCCGGTTGTGTGCTACAGGAGCGACTGCCGTGAATTTCTCCTGCGTGGTCACTTGCTACTCCCCGCGCGTGGGCCACGTGCATCTGCCACGTGTGTGAAGAGATACTTGTGTTGTGCTCTCCATGAGTGGTTGGTTCCCCGAAGTGTCATCCCACCCCTATCTTCGGAACTGCATGGTGAGGCAGCGTGAGCAGCCCGCTGCCTCACCGAGAAGAGAGTCACGAGAAGAGTCGTCGTTCTGACGTTACTGTCCAACATGTCGCAAATAAACGTCTTGTTAAGTTTTCCTCTACGCCGGTCCCTCTGCCACAGCTTTCTGGAGTTCTGAACTTCTCCGTGGCCGGCGAAATGACGACCACCACCCAGCTCCACGCTACCTACTGGGTCCGCTGCGGCCACCGACGCGGCTTGTAACACCAGCCACAGCTGGGTCTACTGAGACTGAACCGTCAAACTCCTGTCATGGCTGCTGCCCCCATTCAGCGATGAGCGCTTTTGCTTGGGGCATACAAATACAAGCTTATTTGCAAACCTGGCAAACAGATGTTAATCTAGGATGCTCTAAGCCGCGTACCTCAACTATAGCAGGAGCCGGAAGCAGAAACAGAGGACCTCACGGTAATGGTGCTTGTCATTGAACAGATGAACAAGCCAGTGGTTTCACACAAGGAACTTCAACCACTCACTGAAACGGATGGCGTTTTACAAGAAGTACGAAGGTACGGGACTGAAGGATGGCCCTCCATCGTAGATGACAGCATATAAATGGCAGAATACCGACAAAAAGCGACATGAGTTGTCGGTCGAGAAGGGCATGTTAATTTGGGGCCATCGTGTAGTGGTACTAAGAGCAGCGCGTGAGAAACTATTGAAATTGTTCCATGAGTCTCATCCGGGAGCATCCACAATAAAGACAAGGGCAAGGCCTAGGTTTTGGTGGGCTGGTCTGGATAAATACATTCCGAGGCCAGCTTCAGAATGCAGAAATTGGGCGCAAGCTCTGCCCATGCCCCCGGAACAGAACTGCGTCAGCTGAACGAATGCGCGGGAGAGGTGGTCGCGGCTGCACCCAGATTACGCAGTACCAATTGCAAACAAGATGCTGTTGGCAATCGTGGACGCACACAGCAATTGAATAGAAGCCATTCCTGTATCTCGGTCAACCACTAACGCAACAGTGGATGCTATGCAAACCTTGTTCAGCCGGTTTGGATTACCACGCATTATAGTTACCGACAACGGCACCCTCTTCACCGGGGCACAAAATTTGTGCACAAAAATGGAATCGAGCATATTTGTACCCTGCCTTACTACCCTGAAAGCAATGGGCTTGCCGAACGTGCCCTGCGAACTCTTAAGGATGGGTCGAATGCCCGGATCACAGCTGTCAATGCCTCCGTCAAGAATATTTTCCAAATACAGTAATTCACCACAGTCTTCGGTGTTTTTGCCGTCTGAACTAATTTGGAACTACCACATTTGCGTAATAGACCGTATATTTCCTTTCCGCCCAGGAACCACAAATTGCTGAACAATCTAAGTGCTATGTCCGCCAGTTGGTACTTCACCCCTTGAGATGCCGTTTGTGGGCGCAACTAACGTGTAGGAGACAAGCACACGCCAGGCAAAGTGAAATCGCGAGTGGAGCACGTCTCGTCACTATAGCTGCGGAGGACGGCGCCGTTCGACGTCAAGTCGACCAAGTACGACAACGTTCATCCGACACAGATGCAAGCAGAGAAATGTCGACTCCAAAAGAACCACCTTCCGAGGCACCACCTCAGACAACCAAGGATGCCCCGAAATGTGAAGCTGATGACCTTCCCTAAAGCGCGGTTCCCGAGCTACGTCGGTCCACAGAACCCAAAAGCTGATGGAACGCTATGGCTACTAGGGGAAAGAACTGCTGCAGATAACAAATTTGGCCAAATAATGCCCTCAGAGCATGCGCTATTGTAACAACTCCTTCCTTCTTTCTGTCCTCTTCTGTTGCTCTATATTTTCGAGCTGTGTGGGAAAAGTCATGGAAAGAATGATTTTAACGAGTCTGGAATGGTACTTGGAGTTCTACGAAAGATATCCATATGCCATGTCCGGGTTTAGACGAGGCCGCTCATCAATTGACAATGTAGTTGACTTGGTGACATATGTAGAGCACCGGAAGGCCTGCAAACGGTTACCTGCTCCTTTGTTTCTTGACGTAAAAGGGACATACGACAATGTCACCTATGAAGCCATTCTCAGCGACTTAGAAGGAGTGGGACTGGGTGACAAGATATATATGTGGGTTTAGAGCTACCTACAGAGTAGATCATTTCACGGGCAGACAGAGAATGGCCCGACACACGAGTATTACTGAAGCCGAGGAGTCCCGCAAAGCGGAGTGCTAAGCCCGACGCTGTTTACCTAACACTCATTGAACTAGTTGGCAAGCAACCAAGCAGTGTACGACTTTCCATTTATGCTGATGACATCTGTGTGTGGACATCAGGTGTGACTCGACTTCAACTTCACGCTCGACTTCAGAAGGCAGCATCAGTGACATCGCACCACCTACACAGAAAAGGGCTTGAAATCGCAAGTGGAAAGTGTGCAGTCGTGGCTTTCACCAAAAAACCAATGTCCGCTTACGGCATATCAATTAACGGGCAGTTGGTGTCATGCAGCTGGAGCCACAGGTTCTTGGGAGTCGTAATCGACCGAAATCTGTCTTGGACCCCACACATAAAATACGTGAAAAAGCGGCTGACCGCCATTTGTCACTTGTTCAGGTTTCTTGCCGGGCAACGTTGGGGAATGTCTGTCGAGTCTACGTTACAGCTGTACAAGGTATTATTCATTAGATTCCTGTGGTACAGCCTACCTGTTATATCTAACACGTGCAAAACGAACCTGCACACAATACAAAATATTCAAGCCCAGGCACTTAGGATATGCCTTGGTGTACCCCGCTGCGCATCGAGAGCTGAAACAATTGCCATTGCACAGGACTACACGATCATGACGCACATCACCATTGAAACTATGTGTACGTACCTCAGGCAACATGCTAGAAATTCTTCCCACGTCTTGGCAACCCTCGCTACCGAGAGGCCCCACACGAAATTTGGTGCAATTGTCTGTGCACATCGTGCGTCGTTTACGTCAGGTTCTGTGCCTGTGGAAAAACTGGTGTATCCTCCGTGGTTTCTGACACTTCCGCAAGTACAACTTTCATTTCCAGGAATACAGAAAAATCAAATTTACCTTCGTCAGCCCTAAAACAATTGAGCTTGCACCTCCTGCACGAAAAGTACAATAACCATGTGCACATGCACATATACACCGATGGTTCAACCACAGCGTCTGTTTCTGGTGGTGCGGTGGTTATTCTAGCTAGAGGAATCACTCTGAGAATCAAGTTGTCACGCGTCACTGCGTCTACGGTGGCAGAACTTGCGGCTTTGCGTGGTGCCCTAGAGTATATCAAATCCCAGAGACCGAGTAAATGGGCTGTGTTTTCTGACTCGAAACCGACCCTACAGAGCATGCAGTCAGTCCTTCGACGAGGTTGACATGAACAGTTAACTTACGAGGTTGTCAAGCTTCTTAACCACGTCACACAAACAGGCCACGAGGTCAATTTTCAGTGGCTACCTGGCCATTATGAGATCAGTAGCAATGATTCTGCAGACAACGCGGCTCGCGCATCGCATCAAGAAGAGCACACCCTTCCGATTTCTTTGTCAAGGACAGGCACTGCAAAGCAACTTCATCACCTGGCCCGTAGTCTGTGTCTGCTGGAGTGGAACACCCCAAGCATAAGACATACGAGACTTCACCAAATAAACCCTCGACTGAAACTTCGACCTCCATCCGGACTTCATCGGCGTGAAGCTTCACTTCTTTGTCGCCTTTTGTTGGGGGTTACCTTCACAAAAGCATATACAACTCTCATTAGATGGACCGACAATGCGGAATGCGACGTCTGCGGCACCGAAGAAGACATCGACCGAAGAAGAATCGACCGGCACCGAAGAAGAATCGAGGGCGATGGCATAGATATGCCATCGCCCTCGATTTGCCACTGAAACACAGAAGCTTTCGGACACATTTCGACAATTAGACGATCAGCCACTCTCTATGCAGATGCTACTGGAACACCGTCCTCGCCTTTCGGCGGTTAAAAAAACAGTCAAAGCCGTCTTTTGCTTTTTGAGGACTACAAGCCTGTGTGAACACCTTTAATTTTTGTGTGGTGCCACCGCTGCATACGCGTCAGCCCATTCGACTAACAATCCTTTTTTTCTCTCTCTTTTCCTTCTCTTTCCTCTCTCTCCCTCATATAAATGCCCCCCTTCCCATTCTCCCCGCGTAGGGTAGCAAACTGGGTATGCGCCTGGTTAACCTCCCTGCCTTCTCTCTTGTTGTTCTTGTCCTCCCTCCTCCCGAGCTGGAAATAAATGCTCGACTTTTTGCCCTGCCCCATCGACTGGTTTCCATGTAGCCGCTGCCGGCCTTTCGCCTGTAGTACGTAACAAAACGTCTAATGCGTGCATTCACACGACGAATTTCCCACCTTCAAGCATTCGCGTGGAAACTTCCAGGATAATTTGAAATATTTTATGAAAGAGACCCCTCGTTGATTTTAAATTAGGTGATTTTGGGCTTTTTTCCAAACGTAAAAATGAAGGGCCTGCGCGGGTTTAAATGCATGTTGCAGGAAAACATCATGGTTTTTCTGCAACATGCATTTAAACCCGCACCACCGAGTTGGTTTCATTAGAAACCAACTTGATGTTCTTAACTTTAGTGTCATAACAGCCGTTGTATTTGTGCTGGAAGCCTAAAAGTCAGGTTTACAAAGAAACAACGAAAGAATCCGAATGAACGTAGCGGTATTGCTGACGTGGACATGCGCACTATATACCGAGCTCTACAAACGGGAACATTTCACCTGCCATGAGCTGCGTTGGTGAAGACAGTTTTTTTTTTTCGACCTAGTCACTCAAGAGCGAAAACCTTGTCGCTAGAATTATCCGATGGCACAGGTATCCAGCCTAACCCCAATTAATTTGCAGCGTGCTGCTGAGCAAGCGCTCAATTTAAGCCTCTCACTAGGAAGGTGATTTAATGGCGAACGTTATAAGATGAAGGGCGCTGAAACACGACGTGTTATATTTTCGGTGCTTTACTGGCAGCCTTCCGCGTTCCCATGTCCTTGATTTCACACTCTATCTTGTCCAACTTTCTTTTTTTAGCTTTTGTGTGGTGGGTGTTCTCTTGGTATTTCGCTTGGCGTTTAGCGCAGTATCTCAAGTCATAGGTGCGCCGAGGTGCTCCTGCAGAAAAGGTGAGCTCTTAACAAAATTTGAGCTCCTTGTAGATTTTTTCGTTTGAGGTGTTCCCTGGAAAATGGTTTGTTGTGGACGCTGTCTCCTAAGTTAGCGCGTTTAGAGTCTTTGCACTGGCAGCGTCTGTGCCGCTTGCCCTTGTCAGGTTCAAGTTTTACTTCCCTTTATGTTCCATTCCAATCACTATAGGTCTCCAGGTCATGTGTCTTTTACGCCTAGTATTTATTTTTCTAAAGTTCTTGGAGTAAGAAGGGTAACTTTGACGGCCGTTTATTATCTTGCTTGACACGACTGCTTAGTTTCTTTTTTTGACGCCTGACAGGGGTATTTTTGAAAAGTTCCAGGCTCTCATTTTAAGACTTTGGAGATGGTCTCAGCGTGATTGTACAGAAAAAGGTTCCACCCAGTTGCCATTGGTGCTTGCGTAAAATATTCTCGCAAGCAATAAAGCAGAGGTCATGAAGTAGAAGTTAATATAGCGGAATTTACCTCTACTGAAAAGTTATTAACTCGTTTTCAACTTATTGTTAACTGCGTATATAACTAGATGAGATGTTACAATGTTTATCACCTACTGATTTCACTTTGTGAAAGGTCAGAGGGCTGACCGAGAATTCTTCGTGAACCAGTCATTGAACTGTAACTTAGGGAATTGATATCGGCGGAAAAAGTGGATGAACAACTTATGACAAATACGGAAACTACCTACGGTAACTTACGATGCGTAGAATGCTGCTTTATTAGCAGGAATATATAGATGGCTTGAGTAACGTTACGCTGAAGGCAGAAAATAAATCGGGAAGGTTGACTTTTTTTGCCGTTAAAAATAAATTCATGGCTAATGACCCTAAACTTATAGGAAGAGCCGTTGATTAGTAAAATATTGTTTTCATAGCTTCTAAGCTCGATTACGTTGACAGTTCTGACAAAATTCTGTGTATACTGTAATGGCAGAAGATAAGAGGCCGACTTTTCTGTTTTCTGATGTTGTTTTAGTCCAATGGTCTCAAACTTATGTCATGTACAGTGTCGGGGTCATGGAATATGCAGCCGCAAGGGCAAAGTTTGCGAAAAAGACTTGGGCAGAGAGAAAGTGGCGAATAAATAATGACTTAGAGGCACCATATGAAAGAACAGATCTACCATAACTGAGATATGTTAATTTCAAAAGGAATTTTACGTGGATAATCAAGAATCATATCAATTTTTGCCTCCGAACCGACTCAAATCTGGGTTTTGAGTGTAAACTTACGAGATTTTATTCCATGGCTCAGTTTTACCACACGGTGATCTCAAACGAAGGCCTTAAAAATTTTCAGACCTTCTAGTCCATGTAGGTTATGTGGATAAAGTGTTTCGGCTGGTGCACACCGGAGACTAGCAGTGGTCGTGCGATCGATTGCGACTGGCGACCAAGAAGCGACTGATGTTCACACCGGCAGAGGCTGCATGTGAGCGATCGGAAGTAGCAAAACCGGTGAGACACGTCCGGATCTCGTTATAAGTGAGAACAATGGAGAACCGCGCCGATCAGCTGATCGCCGCCAGCTGAGTGAGTGGAGCGAACCGAGCGCGCCGCATTTATAGTTTTCGTCTGTTCTTGCACATCGTACTCCGAGTTCCCAGCAGCGTCATGGAGTTCGATTCATGCCAAAAACAAGCGATCGTCATCGCGCTGATGCGCTATGCTATGGTGTCAGCGCTGCAGCAGCATAGAAGCTTCCAAAGAAAACAAAGCCGGGGGTTGGTGTGACTGTCTCTTTGCCCGCGAGAGTTGGCAGGCCATGCGAACCGCCTACCTCCCAAGCTGCGCAGAGACGACGAGGAGTATTTCCGAAAGTGGTACGTATTCAGAAACTATCCTTGAAATTAACTTGACTTGCCACAGCCTACGATGCAGCACGTGATGCGAACGGACGACATGGTAAATGACACGTCCAAACAAGATGACCATGACATGAGTGTCATGTAACAACATGACTATGTCCCACACTCACGATGCACTCGCGGCCGTTTCGCTACTTTCGCATAGGCCAAAGTTTGGTACTACGTCACGGGAGTAGACGACGAAGGTATGTGACTGGTGCAAACATGGAAATCATGAGATGCGTGTCATGTAAGAACATTCATACACGCCACACTCAAGGCGCCAATACTCTTCGACGTGAGCCGGCGCGCGTGCGTGCTGGCGTTCGTTTTATCGCGTCACGTCGGTGATGCCACGCCATGCGCCGATGTCCCCCTAGTAGAGATGAGTGGATCTCACTGACCTTCTGTATGGATCTGCATGACATATACTCGAAGACGCATGCCACGCTGCGTCATTTCGACGCATGCGAGTTTGAGCGCGCACAGCGTCCCTCCATCACGAAGAGAGGCAGACGCGGTGCTGTCTAAGTAACGTTGTCGGCGCGAAGATGCCACATGTCGCATTCGCACCGGTTGCTACAGGGCCACGCCGACTGATGCTGGTCGTGCCTTTCTCGCCTGGCGTCACACTATAGAGTGCTCGCGTTTTGCTAGCGTGCGTCAACGTTGCGTCGGAGTTGGTTGGGGCCCTTCATGACGCACTCGTCGCTGTTGCGCTAGCTCCACATGTACCAATTTGGTATCAAGGGAAGGGAATAGACGTAAAGGTAAATGACACGTCCAAAAACTGATAATCATAATATGCGTTTATGTAAAACATGGCTACATGCTACGCAGCGTTGTGGCGGCCGTTTCACTCGTTCCACATATACCAAGTTTGGTGTTACGTAACGTGAATGAACAATAAATGTAAATGGCATGTCTAAATATTATAATTATATATGAATTGATGTAAATCATGACTACATGCTGCGCACATAGCACGCTTGCGGGGCCGGTTTCGCAAGCTTCATATATGCCAAAGTTGGTATCAGGTGACGTTAATAGGTGATGAAAGTAAATGAAACATCCAAACATGATAAACATGCCATGGAAGTCATGTACGGCATAATATCCCTCCGCCTCTTAACGTTGTGCCGGATTTTAAAGTGACCTATCTCCTATCCTCTTCGTTCTTCGCATATCATCGATTCCCACTGTAGGTGAGATCTGCCAACGTTTCTTCCTAAACACACTAGTTGGCGTCAATGAAGCTTTCCTGGACAAGCTTACTTTTTTTCCTTTTGAAAGGACTGCGACGACTTCTTGCTCTCGCATAGTAGTCTAACAAAGGTACTCTGATTTGTTAAACACTTTTTCTAAACACACAATTTGTTTGACTCGACACGAGCATATCGGAGCTATGTGCCTTCTTCAATCGGTACGGCTTTACGCTCTCTCATAGTAGAGTAAATATTCTACATCCTTCAACACTTTTTCTAGACACACTTCCTAATAATATGGTGCCCAGTTACTGAGTGTTCACTCTGTCTGACAGGGTGCAGCTGCTGTCAGCTGTCATTTTAATAGAAAGTGGCCAGCCAAACGCCCTCCTCCGTAACCTGATAGTCAATGAAGCGCTGCATGGATGGACGTGAATATTATAAGCGTCAACGTAATAACGGGAGGGGTCATATGTGCGACCACCACACCGAAGAAAAGTTCCTTTCTTCAATCGTCAGACCTGCTTGAGGCGGACAGAAATCCCCGATTTGCATATGGCTTAGTGACGAAGACAAAACAGTGTAAACTTTATTCAAGAACAAGGTCAATCTTCTTCCTCTAAATTGTATTATCTATCATGTACGTGAAGCGGATGTGTCACATGGCTACTTCCATAACAGAACAGGGAAGTGGAGCCTTTTAACCTAATCGGTAGCGTACTGGGCAGCTAAGACTTGATTGTGGTTAGTTTGGTAATTTGATGGACCTTTCGAAGCGGTACTGCGTATACGAGACCAATCAAACCACACTCTCAGGTAGTGTATTTTATTCTGCAAAAATTTTCTTTGTGGGTTTTAGATGCCATTTCTATTTTTTTTTCGCTCCATCTAGGAGCTCTACTGGCGTGACTAGGGCCGTATACATTGTCACGCGTGTTTCTTATTTTGACCTTCATCCCATTCGGCCTTTCACACCACAAAGCCTGTCAAAAATTCTCCACGCAAACTGTGCTTCATTTTTTCGAGAAGGTTTCGCGATTATTGTAGATCATTCTGTTAGGATGGCGCGCACGGCCCGCGAACAGTTGTGATCATTCGAGATCTTGCGCGACGACCAGGTATAAGACTGAAATATTCGATGGCACATGTATGAATGCCGCCACGATTCACCGCTTGTCAATTGATCGACGGCCGATGTTCTGTTCGCCGCAATCAGTGCCAGTGTATTGGTCTAATCTGACTTTCTGTTTACCGGCCACACGTTCGGTCTTAATAGCTTCATACTTTACATACATTAGGCTGTTTTCTTGAATATCACGACCACGTAAAGATATATAGAGCCCTACTCTGGTCTTTGTCACCAGCGAAACGACTCATGATGGTAAGCTGCACTCCCCGGTCTGAGCCGGCGAGTTGTTTTTCGCACTACTGCGTAATTGGGTGTCAAATGCATTAGTCTTAAAAATTGTCTAAGTTGCTTAGTTTACAATCGTACTCCCACGATATGCGGTAGAGAGTGGTGGTAAAAGGAATTGAGGCCGAAAAGGAGAGAAACAAAAAGGGAATCACAAATGTATGTTTCCTTCCAACCTTGAACGATGAGCGGGCTGCACGTTTCGAACAACACATGGGCATTTTATTGACTTGATGCTCACTTACTGTCTTGGTAGATTGTGTCGATAGATTTTAGCTGGACGGCAATCTGATTGCCATCTTGTAGAGCCGGTCAGTTCAGCGTGAGCGATATAAGCGATTTCAAGCAAGGGGATGGTGAAACGATTTTAATAAACTCATTGTAGTTACACTCATGCATAGACCACCTAAGTTATGCACTTACACATTCACTAAGTGAGAGTACACCCCTGTGCGTACACTTAATGCATACGGTTCCCCTGGCAATGATAACAGTTGATTTACTACTTCGCTAATGCGAAAGTTAGTGTTGTGAGACCCTCATTTATTTGGGAATAAGTGTAGCCCATTCTCACAATTTTTTTTCCTCATTTGATGTATTGATTCTTGTTCTCCACATCTAAATTCAGGAATGTGAAAACTGATTTACTATTTGTATCGTACAATGCTCAAGTAAAACTTTCTTATTCGGAAGGCTCTATATTTTGTTTTATTCTTCTAAGCGAAAGGTTACACATATTTGGCGGAAGAAAAAAAAAGAAGAGGGAAAGTCGCCTTAATTCCGATCCTGAAGAAAGCTGACATGTGGTCTTTCCTGCAAGGAAGGCACTTCAAGATGTGAACAGCGGCCCCCAGCTACACTGACGTCGAGAATTCCGAGTACCGACGCTCCCTGAAAGAATCATCGATCGAGCCCGCTTTTTGTGGCCGACGGCACAAATGTTTGTTGGAGCGGCTTCGCTTCAGGCGTTTCTATTCTCGACGTGAGAACAGCTTCGTTCATAACACCTTTGTATATCCGTGTGGGCCTTGTGAGAAAAGGTGTGGTAACTCAGTGTGCCCTTTTAACATGTTAGCGGGAAATCGGAAGCACAATCGCATTGTGTCAAGCTCTGCGTACTTAGCTCGTATGTGAACTACAGCGACTACCGAAGTAAATATGACATATGAGACAACTCAATCTAAAAACAAAAAGTCCTTCAACTCATTTTTGGTGACCAAAAACTGGGGGTCCCTGAAGCTCCACCTGTGAGAGCTGAACGAGACGGTGATACCAGAATGCGCACATGCACGAAAACACACACACCCTCACATACTCCCGCGCGCACGCACGCTAAAACGTACGCATAAACACACGCACATTATCGCATTCACTTCTCGGTGAAAACCTATGCTGCGCTGCAGGGAAAGCCAAATGAAAATCTGGTGGCCAACGCTGCATTTTCGCTGACAACCAAAGATGCCGGCCGCTGACACCGGCCCCAAAAATTCGTGCGAAACGAGCACTTTACCGCTATCGCTCGAATAACTTACCCAGTATATGAATATATATCTTTAGAGAAGCCACAGAACACTCTAAGGAGAACTTAATCTCTCTCAGGGAGGTCATGGGAAGCATTTGTTCTTTAGACGGGAGTTGTCCACGTGTTTCGTTGAAAAGACTCGTGCATGTGGCTAATGGGAACTGTGGTAAAAGTGTGTGTGTGTGTGTGTGTGTGTGTGTGAGAGAGAGAAGAGAGAGAGAGAGAGATAGAGAGAGAGAGATCCTCAAAGGCTCATATACTCCAAGACACAGACATCGACAGTACATGGGAAAGAAAATCTGAATTGCTGCAAAAGATAATGTACCTCAGACTGTGATTTCATAAAAGAAAGCAGAGCGTTGGGTTTTTACAAATAATAACTGCATATGATATAGCTGCTTAGCGTGAAAGCTCAAACTGTTTTCAGTACACCAAATCAACTTATCGCACAAGAACGTTCCGTTGCGTCACACGAGAAAATGAGAACCAATTCCGGTACACATGGACCAGTGGCTGAACAAAAGTGCTTCAGTCCTGACTGTGCCGTCAGTTTTTTTCTTTCGCTTCCCTTTCAAGTCGAGCCCTTGTGCATGTTGCTGTTGTTGGGTGTTCTGCTGTGGAGATTCGCATTACATGCGCCGCCGCTGAACTGTTTAGGTCTAGTGGGATCGAAATTTGTCTAACCATAGTATCACCAAAAAAGATTTGTTGAAAGTATGACAGAAAAGCACGAGATTTCGAAAAAAACGTTTTATTTGAAGGATTCGAAAGAGGTAAGTTATTTGAATGAAATTTCATGTAAACGAAATCTGCATTAATTTCCAATCTCTGCGCATTCATGTTTTATTTTTCATTTGTGCCTCTGAAAACTTCAAACTCCTTCACTTGCTATTTCGTGGACGCAGTGATCCTATGTCGTAAGTTATTGTCTAGTGCACCTTCCAATGAATAAACACCTCTAATTTT